>JAECUM010014618.1:0-17448 GCA_016617855.1 Megalonaias nervosa
TATATAACGTTATTGATTCAGTAGTAAATGCTGGGCACATGCCAATCCATAATAAAACTGGAATTGATACAACCAGTGCCTTAAAAATGATCATAAACGTAAGGAAGCCTGAAAATGTTTGTGTTAACCAGGATAGTGAATTTTATAATAAACTAGTTTTAAGATCGTTGCATGAAGTCGGTATTGACAATGAACGTAAAGCTGTTGTTGTTGAAATATTTATGCGAACTTTAAATAAGTATTATGTGGAATTACTTTACCGCAATCAGCACAAATCAATATTTGGAGGTTTTATCAGAGAGATAAATATAATAATGCAAAACATATGAGCATTAAAATGACTACTATACAAGCAAGTAAAAAAGCAAATGAACAATTTGTTTTATATGAATATATATGGTGATTTTGGTTTTGAAGGAGAAAAACCAAAATACAAAATAGGTGATATGGTAAGAATTTTATGTAAAAAATCAACATTCTGAAAAGGATATACTCCCAATTGAAGCAAATAATTGTTTAAAATTACAACTATTACATGTACAAACCCATTTGTTTATAAAATTAAGGATTGAAATTTGAAGGAATGTTATATAAACAGGAGCTGCATCAAGGAAAAGAAACTGTTTAGAATTTTTTTTTTAAAATAAAACACGATAAACAAATCCTGTGGCTGTGTTTGAGCAATAAAAATACCTTAGAAAGTGTACAATATCATACGTATCTATATCAGTGTGACATATGGAAACAAAATTATTATCACCTGTAAAATATTTACAGCTGATAATACTCAGCCTCAACACCAAGATACGCATATTAAATACCAATGGGAAGACAGTGTTGCTCTACGGCTCTGAGTCATGGAAACGAACAAAGGCGCTGGACCAGAAGCTCTAAGTCTTCATCAACAAGTGCTTGAGACGGATCCTTCGCATCTGGTGGCCTGAGAAAGTGCCCAATGAAGAACTCTGGAAAAGGACAAAGCAAGAGCCGATCACTGTAACCATCTCTAGAAGGAAATGGCGATGGGTGGGCCACACTTGGAGAAAAGGCAGCAGTAGCATCGCGAAGCACGCCCTAGAGTGGAATCCCCAAGGGAAGAGAAATAGAGGACGCCCTGCCAACACATGAAGAAGAACCTTCGATGCCGAGCTGAAAACCGTGAAACTATCGTGGGGAGAAGCAAAGAAAGTGGCACAGGACAGGGACCGATGGAGGGCAGCGGTGGACGCCCTATGTGCCAACTAAGCACGAAGAGGATTAAAAAAAATTAAAATATTTATAAAGAACATTTATTGACAAA
The DNA here is from genome assembly GCA_016617855.1 of Megalonaias nervosa. Taxonomy (NCBI): domain Eukaryota; kingdom Metazoa; phylum Mollusca; class Bivalvia; order Unionida; family Unionidae; genus Megalonaias; species Megalonaias nervosa. Next base: position 1,301 of record JAECUM010014618.1, read on the forward strand.
TATTTGGAAAAATATTTTTTGTTTACAAAAATTAAGTTTGTTAGGGTGCAAAATCCATTATTTTCTATTTCGTAAGAAGCTATCGTTTTACAGAACATTTAATTAACTTTATAAGGATATCTATTCACACATTTTGGGTTTCCATAAAATTGTATTCCAATCATACTATTCAGGACCCACAGTGGTCACCAGGCTAGGCATGTCCATCTAAAGGTCTTGAATATTATAGCTAGAATATATTGTTCATAAATTTTGAGAATATTAAAATAAATGTTAAGTACTATTTCACATTATTTTATAATACTTTTAACATAAAATTATGAAACAATATAAACATATCATTTTAAAAATCATATGAACGATAAATATAAGTAACCTAAGTGTCAACCAGATTCTTTTAAAACACCAAAAACATATCTTCTCATAATCCAGTCAGATACCCTTTAAAATTACATAAACATATTAACTGTAGATGAACCAAATACCCTTAAAACACCAAAACAGATCATCTGTGAGGTCAACTAGATACCTTTAAAAAACCATGAGCATATCATCTGAGAGGTCAACCAGACACCTTTTAAACACCAAAAACCAGATTATCTGAGATATCTACCTGGTACTCTTTAAAACACCAAGAACATATCATCTAAGAGGTCAGCCAGATATACCATTTAATGCACTCAAAAATTGGGAGGTCAACCAGATACCCTTTAAAACGCTATAGACATATCATCTGAGAGGTCAACCAGATACATTTTAAAACACCAACAAATATCATCTGATTGTTCAACCGGATTCCCTTTAAAACACAATAGCCATATCGTATGAGAGGTCAGCCAAATAACTTTAAAATTCCATAAACATATTAACTGCGAGATCAACCAGATACCTTTAAAACACCAACAAAAGAAACCCAGATCATCGGAGAAGTTAACAAGTTACTTTTTAAAACACCATGAGCATGTCATATGAGAGGTAAATCAGATATCCTTTAAAACACCATGAATATTTCATCTGAGAGCTCAGCCAGATGCCTTTCAAAACACAATAAACGTGTCATCTGAGAGGTCAACCAGATGTCCCTTAAAACACCATGAATATCATCTGAGAAGTCAACCAGATGCACTTTAAAACACAATTAACATATCAGTAGTAATAGGGAGCGATATAGCCTCACGTAGACGTAATGTTAAAAACAGGTCCCGGTACTATAGCCTCAAGATTTATAGCCTCAAGTGGCACATTTCAGGCATTATAGCCTCACGCAGACTTCTGTGTTAAAAAAGGGTCCCGGCACTATAGCCTCAAGATTGAGTATAGAGACAATAGGAATGGAACAGGTGGGATGACGTCACGGTACTGGACATTGTCAATAATGTGGCAAGTGGCTTACCTGAATACGCGCAGCTACTCTAGGTAGGGACAAATACAAGAGAGAGAGAGAGAGACATATATAACACATATATAACATATAGGCAAGAAAGAATAAATCTTTTCGAGGCATATGAAAGTGGCCCTGAAAAGGGCCATTGGGTTCATCTTTTATTGTCTCCACTTCTTTCACCAACTCCTTACCTTCTCTATCATTCCTTTCTTCTTGTTCTTTTCCTTCTCTGGCATCCAGTCAGGATGTTCCATTGATCTAAATTTTTCCTGCACCTTGATCCAGTTCTTGTTCAGTCTTTCAACTCTTCTTTTCTCTTTCTGTTTTCCTTCTCCTTTCTCTCTTTTGTCCAGGTGTTTTTGATTTTCTTTACCTCTTCTTTCATCACCTTTCTCATTATGTCTTCAGATTTACTTAATTGTTGCAAGCCCCACTGGACAAAAGACCACTCGGTTAAATTGGCTATATCTTGCAAGAAGCTCCGCACTTGGATGACATGATCAAGTGCCTCCTTCAATATCCCCTCTCTCACATACTTAGGCTGGATGAAGCCTCTTAATTTCTCCACCTCCTCTTCTATCATACCTTGCACCAGATCACTAGCTCCTTTGAGGCTAGTGACGTGACTGGCCACAAAATCTTTCATAACTGGATATTTCCATTCCTGTTCTAGTCTTTCCACCACGTAGGCTGCATCAACCATCCACTACCAACTGTCTTTCAATTTGTTAAACAACTTCATTTTTTGAAGGTGTTTACTAGTCAACGTTGGGTAGCCAGACTGGCGACCGCTCCGCGTTATATACGTCAAGCACGGACATGAAGGAAAACATCATTTACACTGACTTCACATATTATATACTATCCACACAAACGAACGCGAATGCATAAAACACCATATCTATTATCCACACAGACGGGAAGAGAAGAAAAACACACCATACCTACTATCCACACAAACTAACGCGAAATCAGAGGCCCACAAAGTGTAACCTCTGACATAATCTTCGTACGAAATGCCGTGACTGGTGTTGGTTCCTAATTGCCCGGTAGCTTCGTACAGGGACAAGTACGATCTCAAGTAATTCTTCTGGGTAAAGTTAGGTTCGAAGGGTCTGGTACACAAGGTCTTGCCATCGCGACTGACTTCGATCTTGGACACCCTGTAGTGCTTAAACTGGAAAGGATTTTGATCGTGGGCTCCGTTTAGGGCTGCATTACTGACGATGCCAACGATTAAGCGTTTGGGTAACTTTCCTTGGAACAGATGATCTTCGCTCCTGGATCGGAGTCCAGCAGCAATGGTGAATGTTTTCACTTCTACGCGTCGTATCGGATACTTGGCGGTCGTTCTGCTCAATGTGTGACTGATGTCGTTTTCCGCTTTAGGTAACACTTCTACGCGGCGCACGTAAAGTCTGGCTTCTCGGATGATTGTTTTGTACTCGTTGACATGAGCCATCAAACTGAAAGCGACACTGCTGAGATTTAGCAGCAGGGAGGGTGAACAGACCATTTTGGTTTCGCACATACTTTTGTCCCAACTATGAGAAAAAAACTGCTATTCTTTATACTTGTTCTCGTCAACTAACGCAAACAACGAGAACAACTTCGAGGTAGGACCCTCCCTGCTGCTACAAATGTCTCTTCTGAATTTGCAATTTAACAAATGAACATATTATAATGAACAACTGCAAGTGGTTGTTAAAGACATCTGCAGTCTGCAATAAACGATGTCGGGGAGAATACTGCGCTCCTCATAATCGACTTGTGAAGAAATCTCCTGGTTTGCAAATCTGTATTGGATGTGGATTGGCATCTCGTGCTGTTATTTGTGCAGCGTGTGGTGGTAACAAGTACGGCGCATTAATGTATTATTATCGAAATCGAATTCCACGGCGAGGTTTCATTATGGATAATCCTCCTACTGCACGTGAGTATTTACATAATTACGCTTAGGTACCTCCTGTCGTGGTTGATTTTGAAGAAGACCAAAAAATAATAAATGAGCGAGAACAACGAGAAAAACAAAAACTAGAAGAGTACAAGGCGATCGAAGAAGCAGAACGAATAAAGAAGATCTGTAGAAAATTAAGATGTACCTAGAAGAGTATATATCTAAACAATTCACCCTCTGCTGCTATAAATTAAACTGCCAGTATAAATATTATTAATAAATGAATATTGGAGAACCACACTCAGCTAGATTAGCTCGAGAGCGATTACAGGCAAATAGAAAATATCTACCCGTCCGTGATTTAGTCAAGCAACAACTACAATCACGTCAGGAATCTCAAGTTGAATTTGCAGAAGGTGCAGAACAATTATTTAAACCGATTGTCGAACCAACAAAGAAAATTGTTACAGCAACTGAGGCAACACAGAAAGCTCTTGAAACATTGCCTGTTGATATTGCTGGTTATATTCAAGCAGCTCAACTACCACCACAAGCAGCTCAACCACCACCACAAGCAGCTCAACCACCACCACAAGTACCACAACCACCAAGAACCAGAACTAAGATAATGGATAAATTTACTCCTGAAGGTATTGCTGCTATCAGGGACCCAACCCAATTATTTGATATTGCCGCGTTTGGATATTATGAAAGACAAAAATATGTAAAACCAGAATATATTAAATCTCTAAGCTCTGCTAATTGGATTAAGGATGTATATCGCATCTCTACTGGTATTCCAGAAATCAGATCTAATGAAGATATTAGAAGTTTTAACAGATTTGATGAGACTGTAAATAAATATATAGAAGAGGTTGAACAAAGTAAACGATTATCACCATCATCACCATCATCACCACAACAACAACTACCACGACTACAACCACTACTACAACAACAAGAGCTACAACGACAACAAAAGCTACAACGACAACGAGAGCTACAACGACAACAACAAAAACAAAAAGAACCAAAACCATTTGAGCAATCACTTCGTGATTATCCACAACCACAGAAGTCACCACAACAACGAGAACAACCATCACCGCAACAAGAAGAACAATTTCAAGAAATGATGAAACGATTTCAATCACCACGACAACGACAACGACAACCAGTTAGAACAACAGAGGAAGAATATCAAGATCCTGGCGCAACTGGAAGTGGTTTAGTATGTGGCCTTATTACTTGTCCTAATAACGTTCTTGCTGATGTTGATCGACTAGAAATCCTCATTGGAGGAAAACGAGCTGGTAATAATTCCCCAGAAATCATTAATGAAGCAGCTGATATTTGTAAACGATTATTTACAGGTGGAATTATGGATATTAATGTATATCGGTCCCTCATTAATGAAATCACCGATGACTACCATAGTGACTAAGTCACTGGATTGAGTATATAATTAAATACAGTTATTATAATAAAATCATCGTACATAGTACTCAACGTGGACCAACCATGGTCAGGGTAATAAATTCTCGATTACCAGTATACAAAACAACCTACGGAGATGGACTAGGCGATATTGTTCAGGGTCTGTTTAGAAAGATAGCCCCAAAAGCAATACCGATTGCAAAGCAACTGGGAATGAAAGCTATTGATGTTGTTCGTGAAAAAGGTATTGGTGCTATTGGTGATGTTGCTAGTAAAGCATTCTCAGCAATCAAAGATAGACTAACACGATTAATACGACGAAAACCTCAACCTGTAAAATTACCTAGCACTGAAGTAATGCCTGCAAATATTAGTAAAATAATAAATCAAGCTGCTAATCAAAAACTAGCAGAGTTGGCTGATGTACCATTATCAGAAAAAGAAAAAAATATAACCGCTAGTCTGATAGCAGGAAGTGGTCTCACTTCCCGAAGTGGTCTTCGTTTTAGACGATAATAGTTATAATAAAGATGTTCAAACGTATATCTGATCCAGCGTTCGACATGGATGCACCAGTACTCAAGGATGAGTCTGTGCGTGATTATCAATATTATTCTTATGACGCACGTGTACCTGACGACCGTGGAAGAATTGAATTACAAGTTCAGGACACAAGCAGATATTTCTTACCCGCTGAGTCATTTATTGAAGTAGAAGGCGAAATTTTAAAATTAGATAATACAGCTTATGGAATTGATGATCGAGTTGGTTTTGTCAATAATGGTATTATGGCGTTATTCAAAAGTGCCGCATATATGACTGATGGACGAGAGATTGAGATTTGTCATGAATACATCGATGTTGCCACAACAATACTTGGTCTTGCAAGATACAGCGATGATTATTCAAGATCAGCTGGCCCGTCAATGATATTTGTAAAGGACACTTCTGATTATTCAGAAAACAGACAGTATAAATTAGTACAAACACCACGGAATACTGCATCCGATCCACATCCAGCGGGAATGATAGCACGGCCTGCTGCTGAATTTTCGTTATTGCAAAGTGTTAATTCAGTATTTAACTTAGGATTTACAGCACGTCGAGCAATGTTACGAGGAAATAGAAGAGCGTTTTCATGTTCAATTCCACTTTAACACATCTTTGGATTTTGTAGAAATGTTAGAAAGGTTATTTTTGGAGCTAAAAATACAGTTGTACTATTTCGAAAAGGTACCGATGATGATGCAATATGGCACGCCGAAGGAGTTGATGATAATGCAACCAGAGCACTTCATGGCAAAGTAGTACAAACAAAACTTTCATTGTGGATGCCGATGATGACTCCGTCAATATCTGAAGAAGACCGGTTGCTATCTTTTATGAGTCAAGGTGGTAAATCAACGTTGTCATGGTTGACTATGACAACAGATGCTTTTCAAAGTAACATTAATGGTTTATTTACATGGCAAATAGCATCACAGAAAGGTGTCTCTGCACCAAGGCACATATTTATCGCATTACAAGATGCTACACGAGTAAATAATCAAACGCGTAGTATTATGATATTTGATAAACTCGGTGTTACGGAGGTTTCACTAAGAATAAATGAACATCAAAAACCATCCGAAGATATATTACTGAATTTCGATCAAAATCATGTAGCACGTGTATATCATCGTCTTATGTCGTTTATGGGGCGTGATCAGAACATTGATACTGGTTTACAAATATCACAGTTAGATTTTACAACCTTATATCCGATTTATTATTTTTCGTTGGAACATTTGGATTTGTTTAGACAGTCCGTTGTTGATATAATTTTTCGAGCTCGTGTGACTCGAGGAGCTATTGCAAATTATAGGGCAATCGCCGTTATACTCAGCGATAAGACGATGTTACTTGAAGGTGTTGTTGGACGAATGAGAGTCGTTGATGCCCCAGTAGAAAATATGTAACACATAATTAGATCATCTATTATAATTATAATGTCATATCATCACGCTAGTGTTACCCTGACTCCTGGTCAGATTAAAAGGTTACAATCAGCATCAAAAAATAACTGTGGAATAAAAATATCGCTAAAAGAAGAACAGATGAGCGGTTCAAATAAATTATCGTTGACCGAGCGTTAATTCAGAAACTTCAATGAAGCCAAAAAATCAAATAAAGGTATAAAACTTAATCTTTCTGCGGGCGCCATCAAAGACATCGCTAAGACGGGTGGTATATTTCCACTTCTCGCAGCTATACCAGCAATAATAGCCGCTGCAGCCCCAGCTGTTGCAAAAGCAGCTGCATTAGGCGCTGTTGGAACCGCTGCTGGAATGGCATTAAAGAAAGCAACCGGACAGGGAATAAGAAGAACATCCAAAAAAAAGGGAAGAGGTCTAAGATTACCAGGGACCCCATATTCTTACGGAAAGGGTCTAAGACTTCCCGGGACAGTTTACTGATATCGCCTATGTCCAGTTTTGATTTACTCGACGCTGCTAAAAAACTAAAAATAAAAAAACTTTAGAGGTGTTTTTATGCGCGATCAATTACCTAGAACTGCTAGCAGTTCTGAAACTGGTATTATTAATCTCGATAAAAACTCTGGACCATGCACGCATTGGGTTGGATATGCAATTGATCCACGTGGAATTATTTATTTCGATTCATATGGATTAGCGCCACCTAAGGAATTTCTTCATTATGTCAGCAAATAAGAATAAACCTGATGGAACTCCTGATTGGCAAGTAGTTAGTATTCCAACTGGCAGTTATCAGATAGAACAGATCAACGATGAATTTCAACGCAGAATTAAATCCATTACAGGAAAAGAATCCAAAATAGCGATTACTGTTTACGAACCAACATTATCAGCGGCGATTGAAATAAATTCCCCTGATTATTCTGTAGATATTTATCAAAGTTCGATTAGATCAGTATTAGTTTGGCCAGATATTTCACCGGTTTATCAAGGACCACCAGAACTAAAAATCGAGGAATTTAAAACGGATAAACGAATATTTTTAAAGCAACCAGAATATCAAAAAACTGAACGATATCATGAAGGCTATTTCAGGATGAAATATATTATAGAACCTGGTATTATTACCGGTGCAGATATTCCCGTTAATGAAGATTTCTTTAAAACATATTCAAATGATGTAAAAACTGAATTTCTAAATTATTATAATAATTTGGAAATTTTATTTTTTGCTATATCTCAACATTATTCTGAGGATATGAAACAACAAATAATCGAAACAATACATCATTTAAACGCCGTTGCAACAGACCTTGATTTTATCAATAAAAATATTATGAATTTTTTAATTAATTATACAGCACCAAGGTTATTTATGAAACATTATAAAATAACAGCACAACAACTACCAACATTTATAATTCCCGGATTTAACTCTGAAGAGCTAAAGAAATCAGTTAATGATCTTATTGATGAACACTTTAAAAGAATATGTGATTCATGGAGAAAATTAATTCCGATACCAACCGTTCTTAAACATAATAACAATCCACATGGTGCAGGTCGTCATATCTCACCTGATATTGTTAATATAACATCAACGATCGCAGTCAATCTAGTATGTGATGTAATTGATGGCAGCTATCAAGTAGACCTTGAGAAATCTAGCCAGGCCCAGCAAGGATATATATTATATACATTCTCACCTCAAGTGCCTCCCGGGTGGTTAATTGTATCTGAACCAATTAACCCCGTTTATCTACGTGTAAATAATCCGTTATTGTCGAGAATAAATTTCAAACTTACTGACCAGACAGGATACATTTTGGATCTACGAGGAGAATCACTTAATATTAATTTGTATATACGCTCGTAGAGTAAATATTGCAGTTGTCGTACTTATACTAATGGAACCCAACAGTACATGTGATAGCGCACCAACATTGTTTTTGATAATAATAACTATTTTTACATATTGTTCGTTTAGCGAATAAATTCTTTTGCAATCGGCGTATTATTCAGAAAATATTATAGATCTGAGAAAATTTACTTGTTTTATGTTATTTTTGCCTGGTTTATGTTATTTTTGCTTGTTTTTTAGTCATTTTTGCTCGTTTTTTAGCTGTTTTTTAGTCAAATTTCTAACCTCGTACGGGTCAAACCCCCAGGGTTTCTCTAAATGATGTTCGTGTTTTTTGACATTTTTATGAAAATATAACAAATTTCGAGCAAAAAACAGCAAATAATCATCAAAAAACGAGCAAAAAATGATCAAAATTATACATGTTTGGGAAGAAAATGCTGAAAAACACGAAAATCATTTAGAGAAACCCTGGGGTTATTACCCTCAGAGTTTCTCAAAAATCTAGTCGATTTTCGTTGATTTTTAGGCACTTTTCATGCAAAAAACGAGATTTTCGAGCAAAAAACCGGCAAAAAAGGAGGTTTTTGAACAAAATCAGCGAACAAAAAAAACCCCACTAAATATTTTAATCAGCACAACATTCTCTGATTTGTAACTGTAACGTCATTGCTTGTAGAATCCTTGGCAGGTCTATCTACACATTTATTATACATTTTCTGTCAAAACGCAGATAAAAATTATTTTTTTTCACTGATTTTCTCATGGTAATTGATTATATAATGAAGCGCGATAACTCTGCTCTGTCTCTGTAGAGCAAATTAATCGATTATCTCCCTTGTAATACATGTTATTTATAATCGAGTTATTTCAGTCTCTATACAGACAAGATATATATCGTTTTAAAATAATTATTTAGTGATCTATTTGTTTTCTGTAAGCAATTAGCTGTTAGTGAATCAGTAATTTGTAACAGAGGGATATTGATGCATCTTTTAACTCTGATAACCTTAAATTCACGTCAGTTTTATATACCAATTACGTAGAGTCATTTTTATCTCTAACACATGTATTTTGACCTTAACGAACGATAACTCATACAGAAAATGTAATGTGAGATTATTTTATTAATTTTGAAAAATTGAAGTAAATTCACGCTACAGTTCTACATTCTATTAGTAATACAAGTCCTGTGAGACAGCGCAAATATTTTATATACTTAAATTTAACTGTATTATTGATAAGAGAGCGGTGGCCGAAGTGGTAAGGTGATTGGATGTAGATCGAAGTTCTGCAGACTCTCGCGTGTTCGAATCTCCAAAAATGCTAAAGATATATTATTTTGCATTTGGCGACTGATGCTATTTAATTGGGGGAACCCGGAGAATTTCCTCGAAATCCACAACAGACAAAATACACTCTCCTACCATACACCCTTGTGGTGGGTGTACCTTTTACACTCCCCGGGGTTTTGTATGGGGGGAGAGTGTACAAAATCTGTTGGACGTAGACAAGATTCCCCCGTCATCACCATTTGTATATATTTCATAACCATACAATATATGTTTGTGCCGTCCATAATCAAATCAAAATCATAAACCATTTGTATATATTTCATAACCATACAATATATGTTTGTGCCGTCCATAATCAAATCAAAATCATAAACCATTTGTATATATTTCATAACCATACAATATATGTTTGTGCGGTCCATAATCAAATCAAAATCATAAACCATTTGTATATATTTCATAACCATACAATATATGTTTGTGCCGTCCACAAAAAAGTCCCCCATGGGGGACTACTACTTTTGTAAATATTTTTTATTTTAAAGAAATAAATATATATATAATGAACTATGAAAACATTAATGATATTATTTCTGCTATTAAAAAATTAAAACATGACGGAATAAAGATATCTGATAATCTTGATCCTCAGAAAATTATGTGTGATTTTGAATCATTGCAGCAACGAAAATTTGAAAATAAATACACATTACCTTCCAATTACAGATTCGTGAAATCGATTTATCAGTCTATGATAGAATCTTTGGCAATGGTAAACGACACACAGGTAAAGCTATTTGCACCTCTTGCACGTTCAATCGAAAATATCAGATCCGAACTGTCTCGTGAATACGAAAGAAAAAAAGATTATGGACAATCGTATAATGCAATTGAAAAAGATTATGTTATCTGATTCTGTCAAAAGTGACACTGAGAGCAGCGACAGTGAAGGTGGACCTATAACTGTGGTGATTGCTAAACAAAAGCCTTGGCAAAATTGTCAGTCGAAACAGTAAAAATTTATTGTTTTGAAAAGTTATTTGACGTATTCAAATATTATCTGCTGGTTGTATTTTATTGAATATGCAGATTTGTACGTTTTATTTGCGACAAATTGTACCGATCGTGGATGTATGCTAAAATATTTGGCTGCTGCGTTTATTGATGGGAAAGTTATTTCTTGGTCTGTTTCTGCATTTATGGATTTAATAGCTCTCTTTTTGAATACTTTACACGCTCCTGTATTTCCACGTCTAGAATTCTGACTGTGTTGTAACTTGCAGATTAGATAAATGATTATTCTGGGGATTCCCATCAAAGTGGTCAACTACAAGTCCGTTTTTAATCAATCCAAAATAACATTCAAAGATGAACCTATGTGAGAAATAACTTTTACCTCTACCAACACTGAATCTAAAATAACCAAATTTATCAAGACTACCGACTGGTTTTTTTGATCGGCAGTTCCTGATCACGCCATCACGAGACGCTTCATAATTTTTGATGATCGGATGTGCTACAAATTCGTTTTGTTCCATTTATATAATAATATTATTTGTCTAAATCATTATTTTGAAATCTGGCCAGATAATCCATTGCGGTTTTTATAGGGGATTTACCTGACAATGTCAAGATATTATTTTTTTTGTCATAATAACGTTTCAGTTCTCTATATTTTTTACCGCCGCATTTTACACATAACTGAGTTTTCCTCTGACTCCAATACCACACTGAACACATAGTTTTGGTCCTGCACTTTCATGTTTGATACTCTGCATTTGATTTCCGCAGTATTCGTTTACACATGGTTTATCACAATGAGAGATATGTCCAAGTTTAAGCCAAGCGCACTTATTCCTTGTTTGAATCCTTATATATATATACTAAAATTCAATTTAAATATTTGTCTTAATTATAATCATGGAGGAATTATCCGAAGTTGAACCTTATAGACCTAGATTTGATCTTGACAGACTACCAGAATATAAATTTAGTGTTTCGATGCAAGATCTAGCTTTAACGAATGCGGATACAACTAAACGTATCCGTGAAGCCACAAAGGAATTTCGTGACGATGGTGCTGCTCATGTGTGGTCAACATTCAGGATCGGAAATACCGTTAATATAATGAATGACAAACGAGGAAAAGTAATTATTAACCACCTTGATAATCAAAAATATTTTATTTTAATAAAATTTATTGTAAGGACAGATGACGATATTTGGATTATTCGTGATAAGCGTGATCCAGTACATGTACAGTCGGGAAATAATATTGTTCTCTTAAATAATAAACCCAAACCTGGAATACTGACTGGTATTGATAAGCCGTATTATCCTGTGACTGCTGTTGTCTATGCAATATATCCACTGAATGATAAACCTGACGTTAAGGATCTCAAACCGATGAGAGTGTCGAGAATAAACTGTGTAGCTGAACGAGTTACAGAACATTTTACAAATGCGATACGTGGTAATGGTTTAACAGATTTACGACGTAAAAAAATAAATACATGGGCAGAAGCAGTTAAAGATACTGGAGCATCTATTAAAGATGTTGCTGAGCTGGGAAAGCTATTGAAATTTCCAATAACAGTGAGGACGTTAAAAGGAGAGATTTTGTATAAATCAAAATATGAATCAAGAGGAGCTTCGATAGATATCGTTGATCATAATGCACATGCATGGACTAATGCTGTAACAATATTTCCACGAGACAGAACGGTTAAATTTTATGGTGGTCATATATTTGATTTTATCAGAAATATCAGTAAAAGTGACCCTGTGTCTGTTTGGTTATTTCAAAGTTCAGAACATGATTACGATCAATTTGTACGGCCTAATGGTGATATTTATCGTACAGAATCTCTTCATGAAGAAATGAGAAATCTTGCGCTGAAATATACTTTTGACGATATCAAGGTTGGAGAATTATTAAATAATTGTTTTACCGTACCATCGATTGCTGCCCATTTCGCTCAGGAGAAAAATTCATGGAAACCGACACGATCGGAATTTCTTGAAGATGTCCAGAAAAGTTGTATAGAATATGGACACGGTGGATTATGGAATACTAAATACGACTATAGTGACGTTATCTCAGTTGATATGGTAGCATGTTATCCTAGGAGTTTTCTTGGATATGGAGAATGTTCTAAATACTTTAAGATATTTGGACATCCATCACATGAGATGACCAGAGTAGCGATAAATGGACCCTTACCAGATTTTGACTTAACCGGATTTGCCTATATAGAATCATTCGAGTTCGCAGAAGATCTCCATGCTATTACTTATGTTTGGTTTGGAAGACATTTTTCAGAAAAATGTTGGGTTCCAATAGTACTATTGCGATATATGCTTGATGCTGGAATTTTAATATCGTTGAGAGTAAATGAAGCAATTATATCGTATAGTCCACAGAAGCAAGTTTGGTTACCAGAGCCTGTCAATGATGCCAGGAAAGAATTTCCTGATCTTGACGAAGATGACCGTAAATGCAGAGACGGACATGATGAAAAACTTGCAAAAGATCTTGGTAGAAAGATAATCGGTAAGTTTACTCAAGGTAGTTCATACGATTATAAAACGACACTGTACAAGATTGATTATGGACGATGCTGAACTAGATTTTATAATCGCTGATACAACGGAAAAAAACACATTTATAAGCCGATGTAATGCTTATTTATCAGATGGAACCAAACTAGGTACAATTGTGAGCTATATTGATGGTGACTCACCGCAATTTACTCAGTTAAGATCTTCGATGCTAGCCTATGTTTCGATAAATCTATTGTCGATGATGAATAGATTTCCTCGTTACGCTGTCAGAGTTGCTACGGATTCATTTTATATACATAAAAAATATAAGGATTTATTAAAACCGCTACTCGGTAATGGTGAATGGGGAACATGGAGGATAAAGCAAGAAAATATACTTAGTTATTCTGAATCTGCCGACGCTGAAATTAAGGAAATATATTACAAAAATAATAATCAAGTATCAAAGTCATCTGCACCATCTGTATACGATCCTGTGGCTAGACATAAGACTGTTTATCTTAACGGATGCGGTGGTTCAGGTAAAACAACTCGTGTGATTAAATTATTCATGAATAATAATTCAGATATAATTGTTTTGACACCTACACATAAATTAGCCAGGGAAATAAAAGAACGAGGAGTAAAATCATGTACATATCATAGTTTCTTTAGATGGTGCGGAGACACATGGACTCCTGAGCGAATGGGTGAGAAATATATACCTAAGTATATTATATGGGACGAGGTAGACACGGTGTCGTTAGAAATATTAAAAATATTCTTGAATGGTTATTGACAAAGAATACTGCTGTGATAATGTGTGGTGATCATGGTCAACCACCACCCTTTTTTGGACAGTCTCCACATGAATGGCTGAAGAATAACGTAGATTATTATGAAGAAATAAATGATGACCATAGAGCTATTGATGAACCGCTGAAAGAACTTAAAAGATTAATCAGACTACAGCCAGATAAAATACAATGTGAGATAATGCATAAAGTAATTCCAGAGACTAATATGAACGATTTTCTGAGTTTATGGAGACCTGCTGATTTGATAGTTGCAAGTAGAAAGATAGTTCGTGATGAACTACAGGAGAAATTATTTACGTTACATAAAGAAAAGTTTTCAGATCTACCTGTACCTTTGTGTTATCGCCCAGCAGATACTCGACGACAGAATATTGAAGTTGAAATTCCTGGTGCCTTGGTTCCACCAAGGATACAAAATCTTGTACTGAATGATATTGTTTTGGTTGCTGTTGATGTTGTTGAGAGTGCATTGAGCATTGATAAATCTCCATGGACGTTAGGATATGCTATAACGATCCATTCTTCACAAGGATTAACTATCTCTGATACAAATATCTGGATTGTAGATGATCGGATCGAATGGTCGAATTTAGTCTATCTCGCAGTATCTCGTGTCAGAAGAATATCTCAATTACATAGGGTTATTATAAATTTTACAGAAAATAATGATCAAACTGTTAATAATGACATAATAAGAAAAAACTATCTGGTTATAAACAATGTGACAAAAAAAAATAATCGTGATTTTGATATCGATACTGAATTTATTATAACACTAAAACAACGACAGAATAATCATTGTGCAAGTTGTAACGCAGTAATGTTATGGCAATATTCGAATAATAATCCAAGACAATTTACCGTAGACAGAATTAATAGTGATCTTGGTCATATACGTGATAATGTGATGCTAACCTGTCTTGAATGTAATCGACGTAGAGGTTCTGGTTATGTAATTGTCTGTGGTGGTAATTGTGCATCCGCAGGAATTACTTGCAATTGTTCACGCACAAATCCACTTTGAGGGGCTGTAGAATCTAGTCTGTAGATTGGAGGTCTACCAGTGGATCTAACCATGCTAGAAATTGTATGTGTAGTCACGCTCCAGATAGGATCAGTTGCTCTTTTTTTACCACCTTCAAGTCCACCAGGTTCATATAAATATCTTACAGTTACATTACCTAATACTGGTTGTTCACGGTGTTGTCCGTTATCGCTACGGGGTATATATTTTTTTTGTAATCGCATTAAAAGGTTTCATGGAAGTTGCACGAGTAATTTCATTATTTAATGCAGCTATCACACTTGGTAACCTTGCAACCCATTCACGAGATCGCTCACCGGACTTAAAGTTAGTAGATATTACCTTTGCGTATTGATATCCAAATAACCGCTCAGCAAGTGTTCGATTAAATCGTTCAACGATTGCCTGATCACGATGAATTTCAGTATGTCCTCGTCTGATTTTAACGTTATGTCGCTTCATCAATGATGATACTGCACCAAGAAATTCTTTGCCAGGATCAACCTGTAATAGCTGTGGCAATCGTAGACCACCACGTTGATAAATTCGTTCAAACGCAGATGCAACTTCAGATGCTGTCTTTGTTGATAATGGTTCCGCTTCTTTATATCTACTTGCAACGTCAACAACAGTTAATGCATATTTGTACGTGCGTGATTTTCGTCCACGTGTTTTAACAGTATCGTGTGGTAAAAACAAAATATCTGCTTGATGAACTTCATTGGGAGTGCTGACATCAAAATGTGCGTACTGAATTTTTTTAGGTGGACGTAGATAGATTTGCCATATTGTCTGTCGTGCTAACCACGCTGCAGCAACAACGCGTGAGACTTTTGCTGCTTCAGCAAGTTTAGTAATCGCTGCTTTGCCTCTCCAATATCCTCTCGGGGAATAATAAATGGATTCCATTATG
>JAECUM010014619.1:0-62893 GCA_016617855.1 Megalonaias nervosa
GCTCTCGGTCAGTATTGATTGATTTTAGTGTTTGTGCAGCCTGGATATCGAAATAACCTTTTATTGGGGGGGGGGGGGAGAGACGCCATTTTTCAGTACATGTATGCCTTTAAATGATTTACGCCATGATAGATTTACTTGACGTCAAGTTACGTAGCAACCAACTTATATGGTCCAACGTGTGCATGAGAACACTGTGGAAAAATTACTGGATCATCGCACACAATGCATATGCATAGAAACAAAGTATAATAATTATAGTTTAGAATTTTGTACTCTTAGATGCAGTGAGCATCAAGCACCAACGCACATACACATTAGGTGACATTCAACAGTACAAGGGCCTGGGCCGGGGTGTGTGCGATTGGGATTCATTTATGCGAGGGGAGCTCAATTGGTACATGGGCCGACGGGAACTCGGGCGCTTCGTTCCCACAAGTAGCAAAAGTGCAACGTAACACGCCGAAAACATACACATGTCGCTCACCGGAGACCTAAACGCCTCCAAGGGAAAAAATGGAGAAGACATGGGATTGTTAGGTCAAACTTAACACGCAGCCACCCTTCCGACATCACCGAGGCTGGTGCATAATTTGGGCCTGCATTTGGATTAGCCGGTTGCTCGAATTTATTATCCTTGTTTTCATACACTTCACAATATTTCTGTATTCATTTAAGACACAATCGAACTTTCTTTTGGAGATGTGCTGTTAACTAGTTCATCATAAAGAATAATAAAGTCATCAAATTTATTATTTGTTTTTCAAAAAGCGTGTCAGTGTCTATTCGGCGTCTGATTTGCATGCCTAGTTTTATGTTTTGTCTCCGATTTAGTACTGCATTGCTTTCATCACGTGCATATTCATTATTTATAAATGAATATCTCTTGCGATGATCTTGGTTCAAAAATAAGAGAATTATATTCAAACGCGAGGGAAAGCGCCTGGTTGTTCGGCCGACTCAAAATGGGACTTTTCAGGCTTTATTTGTTGCTTCCTCATACAAGCACATAAATATTGTGGATCCAGTTTTGTTGCTTTCTCAAACAGGCCCATAAATATAAGTGTGAATCCATATAAATTATAGGCGAACTCGATTTATATAAGCTCGCTGTTAATTATTGCCACTGAATTAGTAACGAGGACCCAAAACTAAGCTTCATCAAGATTCAGTTTTTTAAGCAATCATGTCAATGTCAGTTTCAAAGTTTACAAGTTTATGCTTACGTTTCTGTTTGTGTTTTAGTGCCCTAGTGTTAATATTAGTGTATTCGCCGTGGTATATGAGTAGATTTTCGTTTTGTATTGTTTCGTCCGTAAAGTCACGCTGTCCATCTGTTCCATATTCTCTGCAGTTGCCCTAGTGGGCTTTCTTATTCTTTGTGCGCTTGACTATCTTAGCAATCAGGCGCGGTTCCTCTTCTGTTCTCATCCTCCCAGCGTTGGTTTTCACAACTCTCCATACCTCTTCGGTGGTTTTGCGCGTGAGTTTGAGCAGTGATGCAAACGTTTGTTCAAAGCCCTCTGTGAGGTCTTCCCGTGAAGTTTTGTCTTGACTGTAACAAATCTATGACACTTGTTTTTTGAGTCCACCTATTCCTATAAACGTTCCAGTTGATTGCGTGCGGCCTTGCTACATTGGTCAACATCCTCTGAGTACATCATAATACGATTGATCATTCGATGATCGTGCAATATGTACAACTGATCCCACGTTAACCATCTCAGAATCAAATTCAGTAACAAATGGGTTGTCCCTAAAGGAACAGGGCCAGTAATCATACTTACAAAC
Source organism: Megalonaias nervosa (assembly GCA_016617855.1). Lineage (NCBI taxonomy): Eukaryota > Metazoa > Mollusca > Bivalvia > Unionida > Unionidae > Megalonaias > Megalonaias nervosa. Next base: position 1,792 of record JAECUM010014619.1, read on the forward strand.
TGAGTTTGGGAACAAGTCGCGGCGCTTGAGTAATTTAAGCTATGCCAGAGCAGAGAAGTCAATGAAATAAAAACGAGATTTTTCTTGACGCTATGTTGACTAACATCTTTATAACACAACTCTTGTATAAAACGGAATGATGTCTCCATATTGTGTGCGATGAAAACACGTACTACAAATTCAACGATGGTTTTAACACGTAATAACATAGCTGCTATAGAGGGAACTTGTGTTCGATGTGGAAAAAAGAAGATCACGTACATTAAAACAGTTCTCAGCAGTGATGTCGCTACTGCATTAATAAAGATACTGGGAACACCATGGACCAAATACCCTGGTGAAAAGCATATCCCTGGGAACAAATACTGTGGGGCTGGTACACAACTGGATATGCGACTAGATTCCAACAACCAGACGACGGCGTGGTGAAGTACGTACAAACCGTGTTGATGTTGCATGTTACCGACCTTGCTTATAAAGCATCAAGCGATATCCGTGTACGCCAACGTCCTGATGTAGATCTCATACACGACTTGAACGCAATTAATCTTTCAGTCGGAGAACGAATTGCTTGATGGATCATCAAATGATGCATGAAGACTAAGATGGCTTCTGGTGGCCATTAGGTGGACAAAGTCCACTCATTGAAGGTAAAATATATTATTTAAATTAACAAACATGAATAAAAAAAGAGTAGTTTCTGAAGACCTTATCGAAAATATACTACAGTCCTCGCGGTTGTTGCAAAGATGAAGCTTTCAAAGTCACTCATGCGATTGCTCGAGCACGGTTGGCTAATCAGACGCTGTGGCAAATTTACCTACCAGCACCAAGGAAGACTTCCCGTGGTTAGTTTGATGTGAAACTACCTAATGAATTTCATCTTTTGTTTCTTCCACATGATAGTGTATGTGGACGTACATACAAGGACGCATTAACCATTGTAACTGTTGCCAACAGACACAAATAAGCTGAGCCATTGACGTCTAAGGGTTCAGCAAATGTCGTTGATGAGCTTAAACCTTCACCACTAACATGGTTATGGTGCACTGCTCAGTCCAGACTCCGGCAAGGCTTTGCAAAAGCGCTTGTCTCTTTTTGTGTAAGTACCTCACGCAAAGTTTTGCAAACGTTTAGGCCCATTAGGCATAAGTCCTCTCACTTCACTATTTTCTGCCAATAAACGTAGCCTCAAGCCCTGTGTAGTACAGGCTACTCGAAAGCAATTAATATCTTATCATTTTGTACAACACTTGGTACCGGACCGCGGCTTAAATTTGTTTTCTTTTGATGCGGTACAACATTAACAGAGACGTCAAGGTCATAATCCTGCTTTGGAACCGTCCGTTGTTCCAACAAAGTTTCAAGGAGCCTACTTGCCAACAGTGCGTACAGCGCGTCGTCATAATCACGTTGTTCTATATACCCTCGACGTAGCCACTCATTCAAGTATGTAAGGATATACTACATTTTCTAAAGTGGGTGTTTGTCTCAAAATGGGCGTTATCTTCTGTAAAAGTTCATTGAGCTAATACGACTTTTTTGCTTATACACTGTATATATGCCAATTTTTTACGTGTGTTACGTTGTTCTTGTTCGACGCGTGAGAATGAGGTACCAGGAACCAGGAGTTTCCGCTGACCCATGTCTCGCTCTAGATCAAGCGCAAGAAAGAATCTCAATCCCCTCCAGGTGACCCATGTCCTGCCCTCACCATGACCCCCCCCAAAAAAAATGGATCCAATACCCGTGGACGACGATGCCGTGACAAGATTTTACTTACAGTTGCGTCCTGATGAATCTACCGTGACTTCGAGTTACACAGGAACAAAATATTTTTTTAAGAACCAAATCGATGCAACTAAGTGAAAATTTAAAGGGGGGGGGGGGATTTAGTAAAGAACTGTCTTTCGTAAGCAAGAAAAAAGATAAACAAAAATGTCGTTTGGTCAAATGGACGTTCTTTTTTATTTCTTCTTTTAATTAGCTTTTTATGTCGGTATTTTTAGATTATGATATTAGAAAACCACGGGGTATTCCCAGTTTGAATTATAGACAATTCGAAATTGGACAACATACATGTACGTTTATTCACTCATGACATTTAAAAACAGTGAAATCTATAATAATTGTATTAACGCACGCCCGAATCTTATAGACGTAAGCCCATGACCGATGCATTTTCAGTGAACCCTCTTTCATGGTTATAAGTTGTTGTTTTGTTTTGTTTTAAATAAACGGGCGCATGTTTTTAACGACTAGAATAAGTCCCATGTATACAGGTTTTAGTGTGTCCGGTTACTTACAAATAATGGATCATAAACTTTATTTTTCAGCTGTTTATGTGTGACCAGAAACGGTGCCAGTATTGGGAGTTACGTAGTAAACCGGTCGGAAGATGACAACGTTAATTGCCGTAAGTTCCTCATGTAATTGACCTTTCATATACGATGAAAACGTTCAGCACACTCGTTAGCGCAGTTAATTAATTTGAATCATTTTTCTTTTAATTTTTATAAGAAAAAAATTTAAATTGATCGACAGAATAAATTAAAATTTGTTATGAGAATGTCATGAAAACAGGACCATAAAGTTCAGAGTTATACAGATTTTAAAATGTACTTGTTATATGGCCTAACAACAGGCCGCCTAGTTGACTAGACAGACACAAACTCTTCACCGGCCACCAAGTATGTGCATGAAAAAACTGATTAGGTAAACACTGATACTCGTTCTTTCCGCTGACTCGGAACAAAACACGTAAGTAGTTTTGTGTATTTTCACACTGATACATTAAAATATATCATAGGTGGCGCTCGTATTTTGCATAGGGTCAGATTTTTTTTTTAAAGAAAAATGATTTCCCAGGATTTCCTAACTAGTTATCCCGGCTATTAATGAACGACCTTGAATATCTTTGGTATTATTATTTAAAAAATGTTTAATTCCCTTAATTTTGGCGTACGACTGATGAGTGTAATTTGGGTGACAAAACAATGCAAGCTACGCTTAGTCATTTTCTCTTCCTGGATTTCAAAGGCAAATTCTAAACAAAATAAGGCCATAACTATTTTCTACATTTTGTATTCTTTCTAATTCATTCATTGCACTTTCAGAAGCTTATATTGCTTAGTCTGCTAAAATTCGTTCTGATTAACCGCTAAAGATAGTGTACTTTAGACTAATCCAGGCTGACTTTTCGAGGACATGGGAGCAGCCATTTTTATAAGCTGTATCCTGAGATCATGCACAAGTTTCACAACAACGATATCCTAGGAAATTTCATCCTCACAGCACATGAAAGTAACATAGAGGTATGCCAACATTCTCTCCAATCTGCATGTTACAAATGAAAACAACTTCACTTTACGCATGTCAGTCTCTCAGACGTGCTAATATATGTAGAGCGTCCCCACCCCTCATTATAAAATGTATGTTAAATGCAGGTATATAAATGCAAATATTATGATAACATAGAGCAAATTCAAAATAGAGTTACCTCCCTTATTGTGAAAAGTCATTTGAAAGCTCTGGAATGAACCACGTTGTACAGTCATTTCCATGAATGGCTACCAGACGAAGAAGATTCGTAGTTTCGTCCCTATTTACATTGCAAAGGCATTTAGTTTTTGGTTTTCAATTAGACTACGAAAAGAGTGACGCATGGCAACTTTCAACTCATTGTATCAGATGGACCTACCGATTTTTATGTTACTGGATGTCAACAAATAACGATTTCTGTCTAAACTTTGCTTCATGTTATGAAGAGTGATAAATACAACCTTTGATATGCACGCCTTTATCACTCAAGAAGTGAAATATATTAAAACAAAATACTAAAGTTGTCTTAAATTAAAATTTGACACGGTTGTCGGTATAAATGAACAATGTACGAAGACGCGATGGATCCAGAAATAAAGTTAAGTGGTGGGGAGGCTAAGCTCTTAGGAGAAGGGCCAGTGTAAAGGCACCCCAGGTGGAGACACAGGGGACTATGCCCAAAAAAGTACTGTATTTTATGCGTTTGCACGACATGATTTTAACCATCTAAGTTTAAGGCCCCTCCCGACCCACCTCCCGTCCCTGCAACGTATATGCTGACTATATGCTTAGCTGTTCGGTCTTTGATTATTACCCATATTCCAACATCCTTTCCATAGCATATTGCCTGCACGACTCGAAACTCGATGCATTTGTTCTTGCTTGTCTACTTACATATCATTTCTTTTTTCTTTCTTTCTTTAATAATTTTATTTATTTATTTTCAAGAGTGTGCAAGAGATGAGTATGAACACAAGAAAACCGGTTTGCTCGGAAAGAGTTTCCGCTGTGCTCCGAACGGAAACTACGCACCAGTCCAATGCACGGGCTCTATGTGCTATTGCGTTGATCAGAACAGAAATCAGGTTGGCACAAAGACCGTTGATATTGGTAGTATCGACAGATTGATCTGTTAGGTGAGAACTCTCTCTCTCTCTCTCTCTCTCCAAATCCGAAGCTTTCTTTTGATGAACGCAGAAATTTGGACTTGCTAAATTCTTTTATCTCCATAAAGTTTGAATGTATCCTTACATCTGCCATTAACTACTTATCGTAAACTTGTCATTAGCTACTGACCCTAAATAAACCTCATATGCATGCAAAAATGGAATATATATTGAATTTGTTTGTAAGTATGAGAACTATTGTAATTGTGGTATGCGTTTCAGCTAGTGTGTGAGAAGTCGCTTCCGGCAAAGCAAATGTGTGATTCAAATTAAGAAAAAGACAAATTGTAACAAATTTACAAAATGATCAGGTAATATATATCAACAGTTGCATACATATGAAGAAGGTACTTAGTTCATTTATGTTGGATGTTACGATTGTCACTAATAGCGCAACTTATTATAGCACACCATGCTTAGTGTCGTGACTATGACATGTTATAAGGTATATATCAATGTGCTTTTCTACAGTGGATTCTATGGTGTGTCGTATAAGCCACGTATATGGAAAGTGTTGACATTTATTTGTGCAAGTTATATACATGTTCGAGCTTAATGTGGCTGGTTTTAAATAATGGAAAAATATTAGACCAAATTCTTAAATTTGCTTAGAACCCATTACAAGTATCCCAGGAAAGTAGTTAGATATGCAATTGATTAATTAATAAAGTATAGATTTAATGAATTTTTTTATTGCTCAATATATACCGATTTTTGACTTGTCTATTTATAATTTTAATTTTGATTATTAGTAATATACGCATCAAACGGGATGATGAGTTTAGATTTTGTTGTTGAATCATAACGTTCGGCTACTTGTTAATCAGTTATCATTAAATTAACTGTTATTCAATACATAAATTGGGCATAGTCTCTTGTCAGTTGTAAGCAATCGATGTTATGTAATGTGTATCACTAAGTAGTCCAGAACTAGCATACCATTTTCTACTTTCAGACTTTCATCCTGGCTATAGAGTTCAAATTGATGCCACCAGCTCGGTTTAGTGACAGTGGTATTATCTGAATGACAGGTTTCAGTAAAGACCATTCAAATGAGGAAATTTATTAGTTACACTCAGTTTTGCAGGGAAAACCAGAAATTTGTAAACAAGGCAGTTGTACATATAGCATTTGTCGTATTGAATGCAAACTATAAACAATACAAATAATATGACTAAATATATTCTAAAGAATATTATTTGAAATAAATGAAATGTAACAAGCTCAGATTGTAATAATGGAATTTACTAAACGTTCTCTCTCTCTCTCTCTCTCTCTCTCTCTCTCTCTCTCTCTCTCTCTCACACACACACACACACACACACACACACACACACGCACACACACACACAGACATTGTGGGCTGTACGGTCCTCGCCACAGTATCATCTTTTTTTCAGTACAACAAATTCTAATTTCATCTGATACTACTACTACTACTAATGCAACTTTTCTACTACTACTACTACTACTACTACTACTAGGGGCCCCGAGTGGCCGAATGGTTTAAAGCGCTCACCGTTCCGGATCACTGCCATCTCACCTCTGTCTGCGTGGGTTCGAGTCTCAGGCTCGGCTAACGTGGGTACGTGAGAAAGCCTGCCAGTAGCTTCTCGTAGGTCGGTGATTCTTCCCGGAGTTTTCCAGGGTTCTTCCTCCACCATTAATACTGGCCGCCATGTATAACCTATATTGTGCTGAAAAATGGCGTTAAACACTACAACAACCAATACTAATAATAATAATAAGAAGAAGAAAAAGAAGAATAAGTCGTAATTGAATCATTCAACTGTCATTCAACTTTTTAACTATTCAGATTATAGTTTTTGGAGCAGCAGCAAGTGGTCACATTAAAAATAAAAATATTTAAAGAAAGACTGTTGTCGAAGGTGAAAACAATCGACAATGGTCGTCAACCTTACACTTTAATAGGTGGTTTGCTAGTGTGATTAAAAAACGTCGCACGGAGGGCCGGATGCTACTCAAAATCTAGTGTAGGAGTTAGTTCTGAGGAGCGTACATGTGTATATTTTGAGCATTTGTTAAAAGAGTGGTCGATTTGTATGTTGACTGCATACTATATAAAAACCGGTGTCACCAATTGCAATATTACCATAATTCGGGTAATCTATGCAACATGGCTGATGGACTGGTTGTACATGAATTTTTTTAAAAACGTTTTGTGAAGGAAATAGATGACATTCGGTGTGAAAAGTGCATGGAATATATACAGACGTGTCAGCTTAAGGGCGTCCAAAGCATGCGACCGATAGGACTCTAGTCAGCGGTTCAAATGTAGTAACCGCTTTTTAGGCGGAGACCTTTCCAGACCCCATGTTTTACATCATAGACTTGATATACTTCTGAAACGGATAGAAAGTTCCTACGTCATTTACTTTTTACTGCTCCTATCCCATGTTTAAATTTAGCTGGTACCTTCCTCGACCTTGACTGATTTTCAGTGACTAAGAGTAAATTACTGTCCTTTCTCCTTCTGCAGAAATATTATACAGCACGACTGCATATCCGCGTGGTCTCCGCTGGTTATAGGCTGATTGTATATTCCTTGTGAGGAGAGTCGGTCTGATTACACTAAATCATGCGTAGATAATTGGGGCCCTATCTCTGTAATGCAGCAGCCACTAATATATGACACGTTTTTGTTTTCTCTCTCTCTCTCTCTCTCTCTCATTATTTGGAGTGGTTTGATCTGCCTCCCATCCCCACAATTTAACTATAAGGATAGGGTCGTATGTTGTATCACTAGGGGTTCAAGTGTTATGGTGTTAGCTTTTGGACTACATCCATCATCAATCCGTATATCCATTTACCTATCGTTTTAATTTCATGTTAATGAGCCCCAGTGAAAGTGTTTTAGTCTCAGTCTTTTCTTGGTTGATTTTCAGTCCCCCAGCTCTGAGATAGGACTCTGCTTAAGAGATATTACCCTACGTTTAAATTATCCTTCCCCTTTGAGAAAATTAAATCGTTTTAGTTTGTGATCATCCTGCTATTCAGCTGCTATTGACGAACGTTAATTTATTCATTTAAAATGCTTGATAACCCAGCTCGTCCACTTAGTTGGCAAATCAGATATTGATGGGTCATTACATTCATTGTCTCCATGTAGGAGATTTATCTAATATGGCAAATTTAGAGATGAAAATTTCAGTTTCGAATACAGCAGTTGCATGGAAAATACCGGCAACACAACCGACCTTGACCTAGCGTACGTGCAACATTTTTAAACAGGTTAATATCAAATATGGCTAAGAAAGTTTGATTTTCTTAGGAAAATATTCTACAGAGATTTTGTTCTCTCCAAATCAAGTCATTCTATAAGGCATGAAGTGTGCTGCCTTCTCTTTCATTGTTTACATCGGTTACTTTGCACGTGACTCTATTTATAGAAGTAGATAAAAGCAGTTCAGACTGCTCACGTGGTTAGGTTCTGACCATTGGAGATTTGGTGTCATGTTTGCCAAGCCCCAGCTTTAAAGTCATGTATAAGCTATAATCTTTCTGTCTTGGGAATATTACCGCGACCATGTGTTTGATGTCTAAAGATTGCCGCGGCTAGAGTTAAACTCTTACACAAGGTTACATGACCAGCCGAAGATTCGGAATCTTGAATCAGCAAAGGCGATAGATCGCACCATCTAAACACAAGCTTGTAGTTATCACACCTATGTGTCAAACTTTAGTCCAAAGATTAAAAGGAAGTCTACGTGGTGAACGGGGCGTGTTCTTATCTGTCCCCACGTTGACAGACAGCGAGAGGGACATTGTCGGCTAAGTTTGATTGGATCGGTTCACAGCAATATCCAATCGGAATTGAGATAGAGGGTGTGATTACTATTCCGACCCGAATGTTACTTCAAACTCGTATGAGAAAGTTTAGTACACGCCTAAAGGGATTGCGAGTCAATAGGGTTTACTTCGAGACGAAGCCACTGGTAATTTGGCGGCAAAACTTAGAGGTAGATTCTAAGGAAAGACAAAGCTTCGAAAAGGTCAGTAGCTTCGAAAAGGTCAGTAAGTTATTTGCTCGATTTTCGCAGAATATTACGGCATCATAATTGTAATTATTTGTAGTATGTATACTTAATTATTAGGATCTTTTAGTATGTATAATTACCTTTGTAGTGTTTCACTTGCATGCGTATTAGCAGCAGAGGGGGTGAACAGACCATTTTTGTTGGAGACCTTATTTATAAAAAATAAACCTTCCTACGAAAAGGAAATCTCAATGTCAATAACGTTAAACCACAACCTCTAACAATCACTTTGTCAGGCCGATTGAGTTAGCTTATTTTGTTACATCATATGACGCGCATTTTTATTTTCAGGAATGTTTCGTTTACGCGCTGGTCACTCAACGCTGGTCGTTCACCCCCTCTGCTGCTATAATTAACCAAAGATTTTATCCAGATCTATACGATATCTAGATCTTGGGTCATGTAAATTTATCGTTATAAATCCGAACGGAACAGCTTGTGCTTTTGAAAAGAAGTTTCTAAACTTAATCATGTCCATGTCCCCTGAACACCAAGTTTAATAAATATTTTGTAAAGTATAATTATCTACTCCATTAAACACAATTAAGATACTGCAATTATCCCTGATCACTTTTGGAATTTGTGTGTATTTCTGAGTTAAATAAATCACGTCTGTATTTTTGTGACGGCCTCGCGAAAATATCCGAGCTGGATTTGATTGTTTATCCAGCATTACATCATCGTATACTACGAGATTATTGATACATCCATCAAGATCATCTATGGATGGAGCTTCATCGATATCGGTAAAAAAATCAATAGCATCATTATCAGGACACGTCAACGACTTTGCATTTTCATTAAAATCTTTAAGTACTTCGTAACATTGTTGATCATCTACAGATGGTGCTACTAAATATAATTTATCCCTCTTGAGCCATCGCATTATCAGATTAAGTAATAATTGCGTTTTACCAGCCCCAGATGGGCAAAGTATAATTGCTCTGATGGAATTTGGTAGCGCTGGATGATGTTTGACTGGCTCTTGTTTTCGTGTCGCTGAGAAGTCAATTATATCCATATAATAATAATATGGATTTATATTGTGTTCGATGTAGAGCACCCACCCCTAACGCTGGATTAACGACAATAATAACAAAAAATAACAGGCGCGCACTTACAGGCAAGTGTGTGAAATGTGGTACAAAAAAATACAAATTTATTTCATGAAAGACAGGTGGAGATATCGCTGCTTCGTTAGGTAAATTACCAGGAGCTCCGTGGGCAAAGTATCCTGGTGAAAAACATTTACCTGGATATAATTATTGTGGTCCTGGAACTCGTCTCGATATCCGACTCGATAACCAAGACCAACCAAAACTTGGAGAGTATCCAATAAACGCAATTGATCAAGCGTGTCACATTCATGATGTTGCGTATAAAAGTAAAGATTTACAACAACGGCACCTTGCAAATGTGAAGTTGATTCATGCGTTAAATTCTATACCTGATAAATCTCTCAGAGAGAAACTTGCTAGCTTTCTAGTAAAATCTGCTATGAAAGGTAAACTAATGCTGGGGGCTGGTAATTAATCAACTAATTATTATCATAATAATGGAATCTGTTTATTATAGTCCAAGAGGATACTGGAGAGGTAAAGCAGCGATTAGTAAACTTGCTGAAGCAGCAAAAGTCTCACGTGCTGTTGCTGCAGCGTGGTTAGCACGACAGGCAATATGGCAAATATATCTACCACCACCTAAAAAAATTCAGTATGCACATTTTGATGTCAGTACCCCTAATGAAGTTCATCAAGCAGATATTTTGTTTTTACCACACGATACCATTAAAATTGGCAGACGTCAATACACATACAAATACGCGTTAACTGTCGTTGACGTTGCAAGTAGATATAAAGAAGCAGAACCACTGTTAACAAAGACAGCAACTGAAGCTGCATCTGCGTTTGAACGAATTTATCAACGTGGTGGTCTACGATGGCCACAACTGCTACAGGTTGATCCTGGCAAAGAATTTCTTGGTGCAGTATCATCGTTGATGAAGCAACATAACGTTAAAATCAGACGAGGACACACTGAAATTCATCGTGATCAGGCAATCGTTGAACGATTTAATCGAACACTTGCTGAGCGGTTATTTGGATACCAGTATGCAAAGGAAATATCCGCTGACTTTAAGTCCATGGAGAGATCTCGTGAATGGGTTGCAAGGTTACCAAGTGTGATAGCTGCGTTAAATAACGAAATTACTCGTGCAACTTCTATGAAACCTTCTAATGCGATCACAAAAAAATATATACCAATGCAACGTGAATTTTCCTCTCAACCAGTACTAGGTAATGTTACCGTAAGATATTTATATGAACCTGGTGAACTTGAAGGAGGTAGAAAAAGAGCAACTGATCCTATCTGGAGTGTGACCACACATAACATTTCTAGCGTGGTAAGGTCCACAGGTAGACCTGCAATCTACAGATTAGATTCAACTGCTCCTCAGCGTGGATTTGTACGCGAACAATTACAAATAATTCCTACGGATACACAATTACCACCGCGCTCACTTTTGTAAACTTGCACCTCGACGTCGATTACATTCAAGACAGGTCAGCATCACATTTTCGCGTGTGTGACCAAGACTACTATTAATTCTATCCACGGTAAATTGTCTTGGATTATTATTTGAATACTGCCACAGCATATTGCAGTTACAACTTGCACAATGATTATTCTGTTGTTGTTTCAGTGTTATAATAAATTCATCATTCATATCAAAGTGGCGATTATTTTTTTTTTGTCACATTGCTTATAACTCGCTAATTTTTTATTGATATTGACAAAATTGTTAGTGATTTCTTCGGTTATTACGCAATCCATGATAACCCTGTGCAGTTGAGATATTCTTCTGACTCGAGACACTGCAAGATAAATTAAATTTGACCACTCAATACGATCATCGACAATCCAAATATTTGTATCAGTAATAGTTAATCCCTGTGAGGAGTGAATCGTTATAGCGTATCCGAACGTCCACGGCGATTTATCCATTCTCAACGCGCTCTCAACAACATCAACAACAACTAAAACAATATCATTTAGCACAAGATTTTGCATTCCACCACCAGGAATCTCAACATCAACATTCTGTCGTCAAGCATCTGCTGGGCGATAACACAAAGGTACAGGTAGATTGGAAAATTTTTCTTTATGTAACGTAAATAATTCTTGTTGAAGTGTATCGTGAACTATTTTTCTACTTGCAACTATCAAATCAGCAGGTCTCCATAAAGTCCAAAATCATTCATAGAAGTTTCTGGAATTACTTTACGCATTATCTCACACTGTATTTTATCTGGCTGTAGTCTTATTAACTTTTTAAACTCTTTTAGTGATTTATCAATAGCTCTATGGTCATCAGTTATTTCTTTGTAATAATCTACAAATGTTTTCAGCCACTCATGTGGAGACGATCCAATGTTAAGGTGGCGGTTGACCATGATCGCCACACATTATCACAGCAGTATTCTTCAATAACAGCCAATCAAGAAATATTTTTAATACCTCTAGCGACACCGTGCATATCTCGTCCCATATAATAGTTTTAGGAATATATTTCTCCCCCATCCGCGATGGAGTCCATGCGTCTCCGCACCATCTGAAAAAACTATGATATGTACATGATTTTACTCCTCGTTCTTTTATTTCCCTGGCGAGTTTATGTGTCGGTGTCAAAGCAATCATATCAGAACAATTATTAAATAATTCAATCGCGCGTGTTGTTTTACCTGAACCACCACACCCATTAAGATAAACGGTTTTATGTCTAGCACAGGATCATATATAGATGGTGCCGATGACAATCCTGGTATTTGATTATTCTTGTAATATGTCTCCGCAATTTCAACGTCGGCAGATTCAGAATAACTAATTATATCTCTTCACGTTTTATTCTCCATTCGCCCCATGATGCATGATTGTTAATATGCAATTGTTTTAACGAATCCGCGTATTTTTTATTTATATAAAACGAATCTGTCGCGAGTCTGACTGCATAACGAGGAAATCTGTTTATCATCGATAATAGATTTATCGAAACGTACGCTAGCATCGAAGATCTTAAATTAGTAAACTGCGGTGACTCGCCATCAGTATAGCTCACAACTGTACCTAATTTAGTTCCGTCTGATAAATAAGCATTACTTCGACTTATAAATGTGTTTTTCTCCGTTGTATCGGCAATTATAAGATCGAGTTCAGCATCGTCCATGATTAATCTTGTACACATTCGTTTATGATCATATGATCCTCTTTGTGTAAATTTACCGATTATTTTTCTGCCGAGATCTTTTGAAAATTTCTTATCACTTTCTCTCCTGTATTCACGTATATTATTAGTAATTTTAACAATATCATCTTCGTTAAGATTAGAAAAATCTCTTCTAGCATCATGAATATTAAATATATCCGGTTCTGGCAACCAAACTTGTTTCTGCACGCGGTATGATATAATTGCTTCACTCACGCTCAACGACACTAAAATTCCAGCATCAAGCATGTACTGTATTAGTACTATTGGAGCCCAACATTTTTCTGAAAAATGTCTTCCAAACCACGCATAAACAATCGGATGGAGATCCCCGTAAAACTCGAACGACTCTATACAGGCGAATCCGGTTAAGTCAAAATCTGGTAAGGGTCCATTTATCGCAACTCTGGTCATCTCGTGTGTCGGATGTCCAAATCTCTTAAAGTATTCAGAACACTCTCCGTATCCAAGAAAACTTCCAGGATAACATGCTACCATATCAACTGAGATAACGTCATTATAATCGTATTTAGTATTCCACAATCCACCATGTCCGTATTCCACACAACTGTGTTGGACATCTTCAAGAAATTCCAATCGTGTCGGTTTCCATGAATTTTTCTCCTGAGCAGCGTGAGCAGCGACTGATGGAACGGTAAAACAATTATTCAGTAATTGTCCAACCTTAATATCATCAGAGGTATATTTTAATGCAAGATTTTTCATTTCTTCGTGGAGAGATTCTGTACGATAAATATCACCATTAGACCGTACAAACTGATCATGATAATCATATTCCGAACTTTGAAACAGCCAAACAGATACAGGGTCAATTTTGCTGATATTTCTGATAAAATCAAATACATGACCATTATAAAATTTAACCGTTCTGTCTCGTGGAAATATTGTTACTGCCACAGTCCATGCATGTGCGTTATGATCAATAATATCTATCGAAGCTCCTCTTGATTTATATTTTGGTTTGTACAAAATCTCCCCGGTTAACGTCTTCACCGTTATTGGGAATTTAAATTTCTTTCCCAGCTCAGCAACGTCGCTGATAGACGCTCCGGTATCTTTAACTGTTTCTGCCCACGTATTTATTTTTCTACGTCGTAAATCCGTTAAACCGTTTCCGCGTATCGCGTTTGTGAAGTGTTCTGTAACCCGTTCAGCTACACAATTTATCCTTGATAATTTCATAGGTTTGAGATCCCCAACGTTAGGTTTATTATTTAACGGATATATTGCGTACACAGCCGCAGTCACAGGATACACCCGTTCGTAATATGGTTTGTCAATACCAGTAAGTATTCCTGGTCTGGAATTTTTACTGAGAACAATATTATTTCCTGACTGCATGTGGACAGAATCACGTTTGTCACGAATAATCCAAGTGTCATCGTCTGTCTTTACAACAAATTTTATTAAAATAAAATATCTCTGAACATCAAGGTAGTCAATAATCTCTCTTCCTCGTTTGTCATTCATTACATTGACAGTATTTCCAATTCTGAATGTCGACCACACATGAGCCGCACCATCGTCGCGAAATTCCTTTTTGGCTTCACGGATACGTTTAGTTATATCCTTATTCGTTAAAGCTAGATCTTGCATCGAAAAACTAAATTTATATTTCGGTAGTCTGTCAAGATCAAATCTAGCTCCCGCTGAGACAGCGGATGGTTCAATTGCGGATAATTCCTGCATTATTATAATTAAGACAAATATGTATTTAAATTGAATTTTAATTACTTGTATATGATTCAAACAAAGAATCGATGTAATTGGCTTATGATCGGATATACTTCTCCTTGTAACAAAGCATGCGTAAATGAATTCTACGGTTTTCATATGCAAAGCGTTAAACACGGTAGTCTAGGACCAAAACCGTGTGTGCGGTGTGGTGTTGGAGTCAGAGGAAAAACTCAACTGTGTGTGCAATGTGGTGGTAAAAAATACAGAGAGCTGAAACGATATTACGATTAAAAAAACTAACACTTTAACATCTTCAGGTGAATCTCCTATAAAAACCGAAGAAGATTATCTCGCTAGATTTTCAAAATAATGATTTAAACAAATAATATTAGTATATAATGGAGCAAAATGAGTTTGTAACGCATCCAATCATTACAAATTATGAAGCATCTCGTGATGGTGTAATTAGGCACTGTAGATTAAAGAAACCAGTCGGTAGTGTTGATAAATTTGGTTATTTTAGATTTAATACCAGTGGAAATAAAAATTATTTATCACATAGGATCGTGTTTGAGTGTTATTTTGGACTAATCAAAGATAGACTTGTAATCGATCACATCAGTGGTGATAGACTTGATAACTCGCTTGATAACTTGCGAATTCTTACACAGTCAAAATTGCAAATTTGGAAATTCTGGGGGCGCACGATACGCAAGGGCTGTTAAATCTGTAAATACAGAGACTGGCCAAGAAATTATATTTAAATCAATTAATTCTACTGGTAAATATTTTAACATAGTACCACCTTCAGTAAAATGCGTGGCAGATAATATCACAAAATCTGCTTTTTCAGTAAGATTTGGACGAAAAATTAAATTCGCGTATGTTCCTATGGTATCAGATGATCAAGCGAGACAACTCCGTCAAGCATAACTTAATAAATCTTGCAGTTGTCGTGCTAATGACAGCAATATATTGTGAATTTTCGTCAAAATGGAACCCACATAAGTAATATTAGATATATCTTTCAAATTTAATAGTACACAAAACACATATCACATTCTCTGATTGTCCAAACTTCGACTGTAAAAACATTCCAATGAATTTAGTTATGCATGTAAATCTCAACAATATTGCAAATAAAAATAAAATGATAAAATCATCTTTAGAAATGCTTAGCATTTTTATTATTATTTTGATTTTGTTCGAAAATTATTGTTCTTTATTGATTTTTGGTCAAAAATCTTGTTTTTTGCATAAAAAATGGCCAAAAAATCAATGAAAATCAGTCAGATTTGCAGCGTTGCATGGGTCAAACCCCCAGCGATTCTCTAATTGATTTTCATGATTTTTCGATTTTATAAAAAAACTTTGGTCAAAATGTTCCTATTTATGCTGATTTTTTGATAAAATGAAGTGACTTTTGATCAAAATTTCTTATTTTTTATCAGTTTTTAGTAAGTCATTGTCAAATTTATCAAAAAATCATGAAAATCAATTAGAGAACCCCTGGGATTTTGACCCTACAACAATTGAAAATTTTCAATAATTTCGTTGTTGTATAAATAATGATGCTGTATGTTACACATGTGCACAATACTCTATGAATCATGTAAAGTCTCAACAATATTCATGTTTGTGTAAAATCTCAATAATATTTATGTTTAGAATGTTATACATTCTTATGAAACGCTTTGCGGCCCAGCAGCAAATACCTTTATGAAAATACATGTATGTATACATGAGGTTATTTTTAGAAATGAGTATGGCATGTGTGTTCATGTAACTTATCGATTATTTTAGTATCCTTAGCAACGTCTGATGAATACAGACTTTTAACTCGGCAGAAATGCGGGTTTTATGTATATATTTCTCCAATGCATTTGGAAACTGAAAATAAATTCACATTTTACAATAATTGTGATTTTATTAAGAAATCCACACTACATTTTACAATAATTGTGATTTTATTCTGTATACTTTAAGTGCCTTGTGCTTTAACTATATAATAATGTTTTAATTATATATACATAATGAAGTCCGGTGGCCGATTGCTAACGCGCTGGATTCTTGTACTCAAGGTCCGTGGTTCGATTCTCGTGACCGGCACATTGTCGGGCGAAAGGCGATTTGATGCCAAAATTTTCTATTTAGTGGGGGCGTTAGCCAGCCCTTCTGCGTTTCAATAGAAAATTTGTACACTCTCCCACCATGTCAAAACATGGTGGGTGCACTTTAGCACTCCCTGGGTTGATTATGGGGGGAGAGTGTGCAAATTTGTATTGAACGTAGAGAAGGCCCGTAGTACTGTCTTTAAGATAAGTTTATATGTAACTGTGCTGTCCTAGTTTTAAAGTTCTTAGAATTAAGTTTATATGTAACTGTGCTGTCCTTGAGCTAAAGTTCTTAGAATTAAGTTTATATGTGACCTCTGTTCTTTGACAACCTAGGGGGTCACATGGGGTTAAACTGTGCTGTAAATATGCTTGCTGTAAATACGCTACTATAATTAAGATTCTGTGTTTGTGCAGTCCTTAATTAAGATATAATCATAATCATATGTATATAATAATATGTATATAATCATATGTATATAATCATAATCATATGTATATAATCATAATCATATGTATATAATCATCTCGAAACAGTCCTCAGAGAGGACTATTATTTTTATTTTATTAATATTATTATGATTTTATTTTTATATTAAACAAACATTTATAATATAATGAATTCCGAAAATATTAATGTTATTATTTCTGCGATTAAAAAATTACAGCATAACGGTATAAATATATCTGATAATCTTAATCCTGAAAAAATTCTGTGTGATTTTGAATCATTAGAACAACGAAAATTGAAGAACAGATATACTTTGCCATCTGATTATAAATTCATAAAGTTTATCCACCAGGCAATGTTACAGTCGCTGGCAACAGTTACAGATAATCAGGTAAAGCTGTTTGTACCTCTCTCTCAAGCTATTGACAAAATTAAGTTAGAATTATCTCATGAATACGAACAGAAAAAGATTGTGAACTTTCGTATAAGACAGTTAAGAGAGCATTGTGAAAATGATAGTGATAATGAAGGTGGAGTCAATGTGATAATGGCTAAACTAAATCCCTGGCAAAATTGAAGTATAGTCTTTTTACTTATAATTATAATAATAAATATTTTATTCAGATTCTGATAATTACGATTTACCCCAGTAAAAAAAAATTATTCTGATCCGAGTTAGATTTGGATATTTTGTTTTTTTGTTTTTGGTCTTTTTTCGTTTGTTTTGCGATCACGCTCTATGATCTCACATATAGATTAATACTTAAAACCTCATTTCGCAAATCCAAAATGTGTCCTATTTGGTCAGTAAGTTTGAAATGTATCCTTGATAATAACGTATTATGTACACGTAGATAAACGGGGTTAATTGGCTCAGATATAATAACCCACCCGGGTGGCGCTAGAGGACTAAATGAACATAATATATATCCTTGCTGGGCCTGGCTAGACTTTGAAAGATCTACTTGATAGCTGCCATCAATCACATCACATAATAGATTGACTGCGATCGTTGATGTTATATTAACAATACCCGGTGATATGTGACGGCCTCCACCGTATGGATCATTATTGTGTTTAAGCATAACCGATGGCGGGACCATTTTTTTCCATGATTTAAGTATTTTTGGAAAATAATCGTTAATAAGATCAATGACTGATTTCTTTGGTTTAACAGTATCAAATCCTGGTATCATAAATGTTTGTAATTGTTCTTCTGTTATTTTATAATGATCAAGAAATATTTGTTTCCACCTTGAGTATTCTTTTATAATACTTAATCTTTCTTCTTCATTAAGATTACTTTCTAATTTAGGATTAGTTGATCCTAAAACAATACTTCGTTTAGCAAAAACTAAATCTTCGATGACTGTATTTAAATGTTGTATCGTTTCAATTACCTGTTGTTTTATATCGTTGATATAATTCTGTGATAATGCTGAAAAAAGAGTTTGTAAATTACCGAACACACGTGTGTATTCAGAATTAATTGGATCTAAAAAATTTTGAATACCTTTCTCATAAACTATTTCCTTTTCACGACGATCTGGTCCTTCTCTAATAACATCAGATAATGCAGTCTGATGCGCAGGAATTACTACATCATTATGTGGATCCTGATTAAGAAACTTAAATATGTATAAATCTCGATGTTCTGGACGTTTTATAAATATCCGCCTCGTTGTAAGAAATTCTTCTCGCGTTGGTTCTGGAATTCCATTTGACCTAGGGTCTGGGGGAACATCAGGCCATCCTAACACCGATCTGATCGAACTTTGATAAATATCTACAACATAATCAGGGGAATTTATTTCAATCGCCGCTGATAATGTTCGTTCGTAAACAGTGATTGCTATTTTGGATTCTTTCCTGTAATAGATTTAATTCTACGTTGGAACTCATCATTAATCTGTTCTATTTGATAACTGCCCGTTGAAATTCCAACAACTTGCCAATCAGGAGTTCCATCAGGTTTATTCTTATTTGCAAATACCAGTGAATTGTATGCTGGTAGTCCACCAAGCGATTTTGACCTGATATTTGGCCAGCTATGATAAACTCGTAATTGTGCTAATGCTATTTCACTTGCTGGAATTGCAGTTGGAAAGTTAACGCTAAATTCAGGATTGGTCGAACTTAATGATATCATAGTAGTTTTTGACGATGTTGTATTAGTGACGATCTGTTGTAATAGTTCTAACGCTGACATTATTATTACTGTTATTATTTTAATAGAATGCAGAGCGTTCTCTCGGGAATTCAATCTTCCACTTTATCACAAGTTACTTTATCACTAGAATCGCTAGCGATTCTAAATGCTTCATCATAGGTTTTCATTATCGTTGCGAACTCCTCATCAGATATTTTACCATCACTGAAGTACGCCGAAAGATACGATGATAGTTTAGAATAAGATGTTGTTGCTGTGTGTAGTTTTATTATATACTCGTGTAATTTATCATTTGTACATGTAGAATCTTCTTAGCGATAATACTGAGAATGCCTGCGATAATCGTTGAAGTTGAAACGACAATTGTTACAACTGCAGGTGCTGTCATTGTTATTGCTGATAATAATAATCCGGTTCCAGCAATAACAGCAGAAACTGAGTAAACAATTATATCAATAACAACCATACGTCTGCGATATTTTTTTACTTTTACTGTATAATCGTCGATGATATTTTTTAGTTTGGTTTGACACTCACATACTTGATTGTATCTGTAACGATCCACGTCAATAAATGACTCCGTCACTAAGGTTTGATTCATTATACAATGACGTTGTCATTTAATTAAGTAATTACTTGAAAAGTTTCAGCTACGAATTCCAGACACCACCAGTAACGTCTCGGGGGCATTTCCGTTGATGTCAACGTAAATGTTTCTTTGATGTTCTTATTTAGCATCACCAGTAGAGGATTATAATGTACATTCGGTGATGATGAAGTGGCTGCAGTAATTTCCAAATCGTACACAGATAGCCTGTATAACCCAGTTACTTCTGCGGTATGTTCGAGAGTGTTATCGCGCGGTGTCCATGTTGATGATCCTGATGCTACTGTGTACACAAGAGAACGCAGCGTGTTCTGGTGAGGAATTTTAGTAAGTAACTCTGTTATTAGATTTGTGTTTTCAACAATATTAGGGATTCCCCTAACAATATCGTTGATTTTTGTGTTAATGTCAGCAAGTTTTATGTCAACAGTTGGTGGACTTCCAAAAAATTCATTAATAGATCTGTTTATGTTTCTACGAAAATTTAAGAACGTTTGTACGTGATTGGAAAAATCAGTTCTAAAGTCATTTCATCGTTGATTGTTGTTAATGATGTCACTTGATCGCTAGCGATATCATCGATGTATTTTTTCGTTGCAGCGTCGAAATCTGATTCTGGTGTTCTAAGATTATTAATACCATTATTATTCATGTTGAGAAATGCACGCATCATACCACCGTTGACTAATACGTACTTAGATTCTTGATCATCGACGTAGTTTTTTGTTGCTGCGTCTGTATCTGCTGTTGGGTTTCCAAGGTATGTAATTTTATTTTGATTCATGATAATGTTACCGGTAAATAAATCACCAGCTCGCTTGATAAAATCGTTAACTAACTTACCGGAATCTTGTATTTTACCTTGATCAGCAAAAGTAACGATATTATTAATAACCGCGCTGGGAATTCGTATAAGTACATCTAACAGTTGTATATTACTTGTCTCTAATCGTCCTTGTTTATCCTGACAAACAACGACTTCATTTTGATCCACACTTGTGATATTTAATAAATCATCGATTTCATTTCTGAGCTGATCAAGAGTTGCATATTTAGATAAATCGACTTGCTGCTGAGCTTTGCGAGAAGATCTTCCATAAATATCTACCATTATATTTACTAATATCTGTTTAAGTGTGACAACGTAGTATATTCATGCACGACTTTATGAGGTGGCGTTGTTGATTTTGATACAGCATCAAGTACAGCGAGTACTTCTCGACCACATATTGGCGGATCCGTTAATTTTTATGTTGGTAATGTTGAATACCAGATCTTAGAACGCATCGAATTCTTATTTCGCATATCAGTACTTCGTACTGTGCTAATATATTTTAAAAATTCTTTTGGTGGTGCTAGTCCATACGAATCAAAATAAATAATTCCACGTGGATCAATTGCATATGCCACCCAATGAGTGGCTGGACCAGTTTTTATCGAGATTAATAATACCAGTTTCATGTTGCATTGCAACGGTAGGTAATTGATCACGCATAAAAACACCTCTGAAGTTTTTTGTATTCAGTTGCTTAGCGGTATTAAGTAAATCAAAATTAGACATAGGAAGAATCATCAAACTCGGTGACTTCGTCACCGGGGCAGTCTTAGACCTTTTTCGTACCATGAATATGAGGTCCCTGGAAGTCTTAGACCGCGACCGTATACTGGGCCTGATAATCTTAGACGGCCCAGCTGTGGCACGTTTGGAGCTCTTAGACGTCTTCCGTGTTGTTTTGCCCGTGATCTTTTTTTTTAAGTTTACTGCGTGCATAATTCCTTGACCCGTTGCTTTCTTTAACGCCATTCCAGCAGCGGTTCCAACAGCGCCTAATGCAGCTGCTTTTGCAACAGCTGGGGCTGCAGCGGCTATTATCGCTGGTAACGCGGCAAGAAGTGGAAATATGCCACCCGTTTTAGCGATGTCTTTAATGACACCCGCAGAAAGATTAAGTTTTATACCTTTATTTAATTTTTTGGCTTCATTGAAATGCCTATGCTGGCGTTCTGATAATGATAGCTTATTCGGACCACCTGCGATTTGTTCTCGCTTTAGTGATATTTTTGCCGCACAATTATTTTTTGATGATGATTGTAGCTTTTTAATCTGATCAGGAGTCAGAGTAACACCAACATGTTGATATGACATTTATAATTATCATGAGTGATCTAATTACATGTTTTCTACTGGGGCATCAATAACTCTCATTCGTCCACCAACACCTTCAAGTAGCATCGATTTATCGCTAAGTATAACAGCAATTGCCCTATAATTAGGAATATCTACAATATTCCTATTCACACGAGCTCGAAAATGTATATCTACAACAGATTGTCTAGTTAAATCTAAATGTTCCAGTGAAAAGTAATAAATTAGATATATTTTTGTAAAATCTATCTTAATATTTGTAAACCAGTATCAACATTCTGATCACGTCCCATGAATGTCATTAATCGATGATATGCACGTGCTACATGATTTTGTTCAAAATTCAACAAAATATCCTCAGATGGTTCTTGATGTCCGTTTATCCTTAATGAAACCTCAGAAACACCAAGATCGTCAAATATCATTATACTGTGATGTTGATTATTTACTCGTGCAGCGTTTTGGAAAGCATTAAATATATGCCTTGGTGCAGAAACACCTTGCTGAGAAGCTATATGCCAAGTAAATAAACCATTAACAGCGCTCTGCACAGCACCTGTGGTCATTGTCAACCATGATAACATTGATTTACCACCTTGACTCATAAAAGAGATTAAATGTTCTTCTTCAGGTATTGTTGGAGTCATTACTGGCATCCACAATGAAAGTTTTGTAAGAATTACTTTACCAGCATCACCAGCGGGTCGCCATATTGCATCATCGTCGGTACCTTTTCTTACAAGTACAACTGTATGCTTAGCTCCGAAAATGACTTTTCTGACATTTCTGCAAAATCCAAAGATATGTGATAATGGAATCGCACATGAAAATACTCTCCTATTACCGCTTAACATTGCTCGACGTGATCTAAATCCTAAGTTGAAATCTGGATCTACATTAATAATCATACTTTGTACATCCGCGTCGGCGTTTCTAGCAAAATTTCTTGGTCGTCCTATTTCATATTGTTGGTACTCTGGAGAATTAGAAGTATCTTTTACAAACATCATTGATGGACCAGCTGATCTTGAATAATCATCACTATATCGTGTAAGGCCAAGTATTGTTGTAGCAACGTCAACGTCATTCTGAATTGTTTCAATATTAAATAAAGCCATAACACGTTGTTAACAAAACCAACACTAACATCAGCTACATATTCAGTATCATTTGTTCTTAAAATTTCTCCTTCAACCTCGATAAATGCTTCAGCGGGTAAGAAATATCTGCTTGTATCCTGAACCTGTAGTTCAATTCGTCCACGCTGATTTGGCTCTCGTGCATCATAAGAATAATACTGATAATCGCGCACAGACTCATCTTTAAGAACTGGTGCATCCATGTTAAAGGCGGGATCAGATATACGCTTAAACATCTTTATTATTATCGTCTTCGTCTAACACGAAGACCGCTTCCTGCTATCAGACTAGCGGTTATATTTTTTTTCTTTTTCTGACATTGGTACACCAGCTAATTCTGCTAGTTTTTGATTAGCAGCTTGATTTATTATTTTACTGACATTTGTGGGCATCACTTCAGTGCTGGCCAGTTTCACTGGTGGCTGAGGTTTTCGTCGTATTAATCATGCTAGTCTATCCTTGATTGCTGAGAATGCTTTGCTAGCAACATCACCAACAGCGCCAATACTTTTTTCACGAACAACATCAATAGCTTTCATTCCTAGTTGCTTTGCAAGCGGTATTGCTTTTTGGGCTATCCTTCCAAATAGACCTTGAACAACATCACCTAGTCCATCTCCGTAGGTCGTTTTGTATACTGGTAATCGTGAATTTATTACCCTGACCATGGTTGGTCTATGAATATTATGTATGATCATATTATTATTAAGTGATTTTATCACTAATTGCATCTAATTACATACTCAGTCACTATGATAATCATAAGTGACATTGTCACTGATTTCATTAATAAGGGACCGATATACATTAATATCCATAACACCACCTGTAAATAATCGTTGACAAATATCAGCTGCTTCATTAATGATTTCTGGGGAATTATTGCCAGCTCGTTTTCTTCCAATGAGAATTTCTAGTCAATCAACATCAGGAAGGACGTTATTGAGACAAGTAATAAGGCCACTTCCTAAACAACTTCCAGTTGCGCCGGTAGAATCGCTAGTGATTCCAGGATCTTGATATTCTTCCTCTGTTATTTTGACTGGTTGTCGTGGTGATTTCAATTGTTTCATTATTTCTTGTCGTTGTTGTTCTCGTTGTTGTAGCTCTTGTTGTAGTCGTTGTGATCGTTGTGGTGATGGTAATTCAAATTGTTGTGATAGTGGTGGTAGTAGTCGTGGTGATCGTTGTGGTGATGGTAATAGTCGTTTACCTTGTTTAGCTTTATCGATATGCTTATATACAGCCTCATCAAATCTGTTAAAATTATCAATATCTTCATTAGATCTGATTTCTGGAATATCAGTAGCAACGCGATATACATCCTTGATCCAGTTGGCAGAGCTTAGAGATTTAACATATCCTGGTTTTACATATTTTTGTTTTTCATAATATCCAAACGCGGCAATATCAAGTAATTGCTTTGGGTCCTTGATAGCAGCAATACCTTCAGGCGTAAATTTATCTATTATCTTAATTCTGGTTCTTGGTGGTTTAGGTTGTGATTGTGGTTGTGGTTGTGGTTGAGCCCCAGGTTGAGCTGCTTGAATACGAGCAGCAATATCAACAGGTAATGCTTCAAGAGCTTTCTGTGTTGCCTCAGTTGCTGTAACAATTTTCTTTGTTGGTTCGACAATCGGTTTAAATAATTGTTCTGTACCTTCTGCAAATTCCACTTGAGACTCCTGACGTTCTTGTAGTTGCTGCTTGACAGAATTACGGACGGGTAAATATTTCTTAATTGCCTCTAGTCGCTCTCGAGCTAATCTAGTTGTGTGAGATTCTCCTATCATTATTGATATAACAATAATGATTTAATTATAGCAGCAGAGGGGGTGAACGACCAGCGTTGAGTGACCAGCGCGTAAACGAAACATTCCTGAAAATAAAAACGCGTGTCATATGATGTAACAAAATAAGCTAACCCAATCGGCCTGACAAAGTGATTGTTAGAGGTTGTGGTTTAACGTTATTGACATTGAGATTCCCTTTTCGTAGGAAGGTTTATTTTTTATAAATAAGGTCTCCAACAAAAATGGTCTGTTGACCCCCTCTGCTGCTGTGTTGGAGAAATGGGCTTGCGCCTGCCTACGTAGAGAATTATTAGATGCGAGGCGGAATTATGTAGATTGTTAGCTTGTGGTCAGAATTAATTTTGTAGTTCGCTATTAGGTTACTTCGTAGTAAACCAGTACATTTATTAATGCGTTATGTTAGAATTTACACATGCTTGAATTGTGAATTTGGAATGGTTGAAGTATGTAAGATTAGTACTATGGACGTATGATTATATCAGAGCATGGATATTTGAATATTTGCGTACTTTGTATGAGTTGTAAGGTAAAGGAATGCGTCTGATTATTATGATATTGTTTAGTATAACGGGATTAGGAATATGTACTGATATGACGGAATTTATTGATGTATGTATAAGAAGTAATTGATACCGTGCTGTATTATGACGTTTGTTTTACCATGCAAGAACGTATTGGTATCTTGATGTGAACGAATGCATGACCGAAGAAATTTAATAGCCGTTATCTGATGATAGGCTGCGTGCAGTGTGAAATGAGAGGGCTCAGGAAAAGATTGTTGTAACAAGATAACCGAGCTGGGATTTCAGATTTACAACAGAACACTTCTGATGGTGACACAAATACAATGTTTATTCATGTATAACTTAAATGAGAAAAGAAATATGATTGATACGTGCGTGTATGGATCCAAATATTGGACAAATGAACATAATCCGCACGAACCTAAGAATGCAACAAATATAAATACAAATGAATGACCTTACACAGTACAAGGACAAAGGTGAAGAAATCGCAGCAATTTCACACGATGAAAATAATGGGTGTTTTACTCAATAGTAAAAATGATGTATTCACCCAACTAGTGAAAAATGAGATATTGTTTTACTCAAATAGTAAAATGATGAATTGATTGGAGAGGTATCATACAAAAATATCTTATATACTCCCAAAACAATGGGTATAACAAAACCCCAAAATTAGCCCACGGCTAAAAGATTGCATACATGGGGTAACACAAAAACACACTTGGCTACCTGTCACACCGGTCAATCAAGCAAGAATCATTATAGGTAGTCACCGACCACCATTCAATTCCTTGGTCGATCAAACAATCAGCGCCCACCAATCCGATCTGCAACGCCCGAATACCCGCTACTCGACCAGCAACACTGTTTACTCAGCTCTACGGCTACTGTGGTTAATTTTTATGGTTAGCTCTATAGCTAGTACCACGACTACGATCACCATGGATTACTCTAGTCACCCTGGTCAGCTCTACAGCTCTACACTTTGGTCAGCTCTACAGCTCTACAGCTTTACAATAGTACAAAACAATAAACGGGTTCAGAAGTGAACCGTGTCCGATAAGATTCCTATAACCCGTGTCCGATAAGATTCCTATAACCCGTGTCCGATAAGATTCCTATAACCCGTGTCTGATAAGATTCCTATAACCCGTGTCTGATAAGATTCCTATAACCCGTGTCCGATAAGATTCCTATAACCCGTGTCTGATAAGATTCCTATAACCCGTGTCTGATAAGATTCCTATAACCCGTGTCCGATAAGATTCCTATAACCCGTGTCCGATAAGATTCCTATAACCCGTGTCTGATAAGATTCCTATAACCCGTGTCCGATAAGATTCCTATAACCCGTGTCCGATAAGATTCCTATAACACGTGTCCGATAAGATTCCTATGGTACTAAACGTTTCTTAATAAGATGCAACTTTATATTGTTAATGTAAATCTCTTGCTAAGTCACAAACAAGAATAGAAAGTATTGCATTATACCACACCAGCCAAAGCTACATAGAAAATGTACAAAAATAAATGTAGTAGTACAATAGCTGTAACTTACAATATACAAAAGAAATAATATACATAAGAAATGAATAAATTACATACCTCTACAGCTGAAGATGTGCAAGTCCCTAAGTTTTATTGGTGTGCTTACTCTCAGATTGACATCATTTGAGTAACCCCCTTGTGACAAAAGTTAAAGTATTTTATGTGTTCATGTTTTTTTCCATATATGTGTGTTTCTTGTATTAATTTTATTAAATTTCGTTTTTATTAAATTTGGAGTAAGGGTTTGTACACCATTCAAATCTTTTATTTCTTCTAATATATCAAATTTCTGGAGTTGTTATTTAATTCATAATCATAGTTTCCTATAAGTCTAAAGTTTAATAAATAAATGCTAAATTAAATTAATTCATATTTAATTTCTATTAAGTATAGTTTTATAGTTTTAATAGATATCTATTATACTGTTTCTGCTTTGCGTATAGGTTGTTTGAGATCTTAATTAGGCACGAGCAGCATTCACACTACGCTTTCGTGATCACGTGAACACTAGCTCAGGTGCCACGAGTTTCTTGTCTAATACATGAATGACAATTTTGATCGTAAATATAATATTAAGTGGCTATAGTTAGGTTACTAATAATTTAATAATTTAATAATAATTTATTAAAGTAATACATGAATAATTGTTTAGTTTAGTCAATTTAATCGTAATCAGTAAATTTTGAAAATTTAGCTATAATATTTATTGGTAAAGTTAAATTAATATTATTAAACTGTTTAATAAGTGTTCTTCGCATTCGTTTAAGTTGTTTAAACATTTCTGAATCATAAATCCGTTTTCCATTGCGTTAAGTCATCTTTTAATCCATACAGTATGGAGAGTGTCCTTTCTCTCTATCACAGGAAGGAGTCTCAATATCGCAATTTTGTCGATCTGTCCTTTCTTCCTGTACAACAGGAAGGAGTCTCATCATCGCATATTGTATTCCATTTCTTTTGTATTTCATTAATTTCTTTTAATATTCTTGCTCCATGGCCTTAATTCAAAGTCCGTTTCGTTTCCGTTCGTGTGATTCTGTAATTCTTCCTCTGTTTATCTGACATTTTGGAATTAGGGGGCTCCTGTACTGAGTAGATTGCTTACTGACAAGACGTTCCGTAATGTGAAAATATCACTTTACGGTGAGACATTTATACACAGACGATGTAGCCTACATCGTCTGTGCGCTGGAAAAATTCGGTTTTTCCTATCGAAAGCACTTCGCACGTGCGGCATAGGATGAACCTAACTCACTGTTTCGAAATAATGTACAGTATACAAAGATCACCCTTGGGTATCGTTGTACACAAAAAACGAGACCCGAGTACATGTATTTAATAGAGAGATTTATACAATTCCGTGACAATTGTACCGTCCTTGTGTTTTCACAGGAAGTTTTTTAGGGGACACAGAACTTCGGGTTCCATTGGGTCCCGAGTTTTCAAGAGTTGGAGACGGGATTGAGGATGTAGCCGAGACAGTCGAAGTCGACAGGAGAGTAGTCGTGGAGGAGGAAGAGAAGGAGTCTACAGAAAGTAAAGGAGGAGGAGGAGAAGGAATTTGGAGAAAAATCGAGGAGGAAGGAGAGAAGGAAGTGGGAGAAATAAGAGAGAGAGAAAGGATACAACAGATGAGAAGAAATACAAGGACAGGTGGAAATCGATCTCATACTGCTAATCAAGTGATGTAATAGGCTTATTAAAGGGTCGAGCGGAAGGAGTGTAATTGGAAATTTGAGTCATTTGATTATTGAATTGTTATTGTTATTCATCGAATCTCAACCTTTTTGTATATTTAACCATCTAACCGTCGGCATTGCTGACTGGGGGCTCGGAGCTTTACATATATCTTTCACTAAATTTAACTTGCAACAAAATAGCCTGGGTGGGATTTCTATAATAGTGTAAATAAAACATTGGGAGCACCTCACCACAACCATAATAATTCCCCCACATTTACCAACAAATGCAACTGCAATTATTGTCAGAGAAACAGTATTCTGTTAATATTTTTATAATGTTTAAATGTTCGGGATTTATTTTAAGACTGAATATATTTCAGGTACTTAAAGATTCCTGTCTAATTTAATAAAGTTGGAACTTTTTCCAATGCGTTTCATTCTTTCTGCTTACATTTATGATCTGAGATAAACTTTGCCATCATTCATGGCATCTTCTCATTTGAGAAAAAACATTGTATGACTGCAGAGAACAATTGTCCAAGGTTACCAAACAACCATTCTTGCGATCCCGAATTTTAGGAATAAGTTAACTTATTTATCCTTTATCCCAACTCTTTGTGATACCGCTAGATGATGTAGCAGAAGAAACCACAAGCAAACTAGCATACAGACATGCAGATAGATGAAAAGACAGACATATGTAAAGACAGACAGACATAGGTAAAGACAGACGTATCTAAAGGCGGACAGGCATATAAAAACACAAACAGACATATGTAGAGACAGGCAGACATGTAAAGTCAGAGAGACATGTAGAGATAGGCAGACAGATGTAAAGAGAGATATAGGTAAAGACACACAAACATGCTTAGGTGGTAGGATTAACAGGTTTTTAAATTCTCATATAGCTTCCTCGTGATGTAATCAGATGTAATGATAGAGCACATAATGATTATTCCAAACTTTCATACAAGTGTTAGAACATATCAAATTCTCAGACAGCTTGCCTATTTTCGTAAAACCTTATTAGTTTTGTGACTGAGCAATATAGCTATCTTGACTACAGAAGTGTACTAGGATGTAAGCCTACATGATGAGGAAATCTATAATTCCTAATAATTGCAGTTGCATCAGTTGATAAATGAAGGGAAGATTTCCATTGGTCAGAACATAATCATGTGATCAGACCCAATTGCGTCTATTTCTGTATAAACTGTACGGAGAACTATATTATACTAACTTCTATAAATAGTCACGTGCAAAGTAACTATTGTTAACTCTGAACTGGAAGGTATGCACACTGTATGCCTTTAAAACGAAATAAAAACGCTGGGTTTATATTTTATTTTAAAAAATTGAATAAATTGATTTGACAGAATCAAACAACACATCTTTGCTGTTTTTCTGAATATAAATAATTCTTTCTTTGACTACATTTGAAAAAGAAAAGCTGGGAAACTCAAAATCTGCCAAGAACATTGGGGCTTCAGCACTTTCACTGCAGCTCGTTACAAAGAAATTTAAAACTACAGGTAAATGAATATAGGGATTGGGGGAGCAGCAGAGAGGGTGGACCCTACAAATTGGTTTCGACCAAAAAGATTTAAACATGAAATCATACTAAATAAGACAAAAAATATAGGGTCAATGACGTTAAACCAGAATCTGTAACCGAATTGAGATTCTCTCTACGTGGGTTATTTACGCTGTTACTTTTCGTGACATCTGTGTTTGTAAATGCTATGCGATGCTCGTGCGTGTCATTTTTGCCAGTCCACCCTCTCTGCTGCTGTGGTTTTTATCCAAATATTGTATCAAGTCCGTTACGATATCTCGACCTAGGATCATGCAAGTTTATTCTTATAAAACCAAACGGGGTAGCTTGCGAGTGTGCAAAGAAATTTTTAAATTTGTTCATGTCCATGTCCCCAGAACACCAAGTATAATAAATATTTTGCAGCGTATGATTATCAACTCCGTTAAATACAACTAAAATATTACAGTTATCTCTGATCACTTTTGGAATTTGTGTATAACGCTGTGTAATATAAATCACGTCTGTGTTTTTGTGTCTACCTCGAGAAAATATCCTAGCTGGATTTGATTGTTTGTCCAGCATGACATCATCGTACACTACTAAATTGTTAATACTTCCATCCAGATCATCTACAGATGGCGCTTCATCAATATCAGTTATAAAGTCAATAACGTCACTGTCTTCATTTACGATTTTGCATTTTCATTAAAATCTTTAAGTACTTCATAGCATTGCGGATCATCTACAGATGGTGCTACTAAATATAAGTTATCCCACTTCAGCCATCTCATTATCAGATTAAGCAATAATTGCGTCTTCCCACTTCCAGATGGACCTATCATTATCATTCTGATAGAATTCGGTAGCGCTGGGTGATGATTGACTGGCTCTTGTTTTCGTGTCGCCGAAAAGTCAATTATATCCATATGATTAATAATATGAATTTATATTGTGTTCGATGCAAGGTAACCACCCCAGCCACTGGATTAACAACAATAATAACAAAAAATAAAAAGCGCGCACTGACAGGTAAATGTGAAAAGTGTGGCACAAAAAATATAAATTTATTTCAAGTACAAAGACAGGAGGTGATATTGCTGCTTCGTTGGGAAAATTGCCAGGGGCTCCATAGGCGAAATATCCCGGGGAAAAACACTTACCAGGATAAAATTATTGTGGTCCTGGAACTCGACTTGATATTGGTCTTGATGATCAAGATTAACCGCGACCTGGAGAGTATCCAGTAAACAAGATTGATCAAGCGTGTCACGTTCATGATGTTGCGTATAAAAGTAAAGATTTACAACAACGACATCTTGCAGATGTGAAATTGATTCATGCGTTAAATTCTATACCTGATAAATCTCTCAGAGAAAAACTCGCTAGTTTTCTAGTAAAATTTGCTATGAAAGGTAAAATAATGTTAGGGGATGGGTAATTAATTATATGAATATTATAATGGAGTCCATTTATTATAGCCCAAGAGGATATTGGAAGGGCAGAGCAGCGATTAGTAAACTTGCTGAAGCAGCAAAAGTCTCACGTGCTGTTGCTGCAGCGTGGTTAGCACGACAGGCAATATGGCAAATCTATCTACGTCCACCTAAAAAAATTCAGCACGCGTATTTTGATGTCAGCATTCCCAATGAAGTTCATCAAGCAGATATTTTGTTTTTACCGCACGATACTATTAAAACACGTGGACGTCAATCACGCACATACAAATACGATTTAACTGTCGTTGACGTTGCAAGTAGATATAAAGAAGCAGAACCACTGTCAACAAAAACAACATCTGAAGTTGCATCTGCGTTTGAACGAATTTACCAACGAGGACCATTACGATGGCCACAGTTGCTACAAGCTGATCCTGGCAAAGAATTTCTTGGTGCAGTATCATCGTTGATGAAAAAACATAATGTCAAAATCAGACAAGGACACACTGCAATTCATCGTGATCAGGCAATAGTTGAACGATTTAATCGAACACTCGCTGAGCGGTTATTTGGATACCAGTATGCGAAGGAAATAATTCAGGCAGATACAAGATCTCGTGAATGGGTTGCAAGATTACCGAGTGTGATAGCTGCGTTAAATAATAAGATTACTCGTGCAACTTATATGAAACCTGTTAATGCAATTACATGGAAACATATACCCCGTAGCGATGGTTACGGACAACGACGTGACTTTTCAAAACAACCAGTGTTAGGTAATGTGACTGTAAGGTATTTATATGAACCTGGTGAACTTGAAGGGGGTAAAAAAAGAGTAACTGATCCTATCTGAAGTGTGACTACACATAACATTTCTAGCGTGGTTAGATCCATGGGTAGACCTGCCATATACAGACTGGATTCAAATGCTCCTCAACGTGGATTTGCACGTGAACAATTACAAGTAATTCCTGAGGACACACAATTACCACCACGTTCACTTTTGTAAACTAGCACCCCTACGTCGATTACATTCAAGACATGTCAATATGACATTATCACATGTATGACCAAGATCACTATTAATTCTATCTACGGTAAATTGTTTTGGATTATTACAAGAATACTTCCACAACATGTGACAGTTACAAATTACACAACGATTATTCTGTTGTTGTTTTAGCGTCATAATAAATTCAACATCGATATCAAAATCACGATTATTTTTTTTATCGCATCGTTTATAACTGGATAATTTTTTTCTTATTACTTCAACACTAACAGTTTGATTATTATTTTCTGTGGAGTCTATGACAACTCTGTGCAGTTGAGATATTCTCCTGACTCTAGATACTGCGAGATAAACTAAATTTGACCACTCGATTCTGTCATCGACTATGCAGATATTTGTATCAGTAATAGTTAGTCCTTGTGACGAGTGAATCGTTATGGCATATCCCAATTTCCACGGTGAGTTATTCATACTCAATGCGCTTTCAACAACATCAATATCAACTAAAACAATATCATTCAATACAAGATTTTGTTTCTGGACACTTTCAGTGTCTCGTCCTGGAATCTCAACTTGAATATTTTGTCGTCAAGTATCTGCTGGGCGATAACATAATGGTACAGGTAGATCTGAAAACTTTTCTTTATGTAACAGAAATAATTTCTCTTGCAATTCATCACGAACTATTTTTCTACTCGCAACCATTAAATCATTTGGCGTCCACAAATTCCAAAAATCGTTCACAGGAGTTTCCGGAATTATTTCACGCATTATCTCACATTCTATTCTATCTGGCTGTAAGTCTGATTAATCTTTTAATTCTTTCAGACGATCATCAATAGCTCTACGATCATCGGTTATCTCTTCATAATAATCCACAAATGATTTTAACCACTCGTGAGGAGACTGTCCAACAACAGGTGGTGGTTGACCATGATCGCCGCACATTATCACAGCAGTATTTTTGTCAGTAACCAATTAAGAAATATTTTTAGTGTTTCTAACGACACCGTACAAATCTCATCCCAGATGATGATTTTGGGAATATATTTCTCACCCATTCGCTCAAGTGTCCATGTATCTCCACACCATCTGAAGAAACTATGGTATGTACATGATTTTATTCCTCGTTGTTTAATTTCTCTTGCTAGTCTATGTGTAGGTGTCAACACAATCATATCAACGGAGTTTGAAGAACTCTGCCGAAATAATTCAGTGGCACGTGTTGTTTTACCAGAACCTCCAGGTCCATTGAGATAAATGGTTTTATGTCTGGCCACTGGATCAAATACAGATGGTGATGTTGATACTGGTATTTGATTGTCATTACCGTAATATATTTCTTTGATATCAACGTCTGCTGATTCAGAATAGTCAATTATACTTTCTTGTTTTATTCTCCATGATCCCCATTCGCCGCTACCGAGTATCGGTTTTACCAAATCCACGTACGCGCTATTTATATAAAATGAATCCGAAGCAACTCTGACAGCGTAACAAGGAAATCTATTTATCATCAATAATAAATTTATAGAAACGTAAGCGAGCATAGAAGATCTTAAATGAGTAAATTGCGGTGACTCACCATCGATATAACTCACGAGTGTACCTAATTTAATTCCGTCTGACAAATAAGCATTACTTCTGCTTATAAATGTTCCTTTGTTCGTTGTATCAGTAATTATAAAATCTAACTCAGCATCATCCATGATTAATCTTGTACAATGTCTTTTATGATCATACGAACCACCTTGAGTAAATTTACCAATTATTTTTCTACCGAGATCTTTTGCAACTTTATTTTCATAATCAATTTTATCCCAGTCTTCATCTGGATCTGTCGGTGAGTGTTTCTTTTGTTGTGGTAACCAAACTTGTTTCTGCGGATGATATGATATAATAGCTTCACTTACACTCAACGACCCTAAGATTTCAGTATCAAGCATATATCGTAATAGCACTATTTGAACCCAATATTTTTCTGAGAAATGTCTACCAAACCACGCATAAACGATCGGATGAAGATTATTACAAAACTTAAATGATTTTACATAAGCGAATCCAGTTAAATCAAAATCAGGTAATGGTCCATCTATCGCAACTCTTGTCATCTCGTGTGTGGGATGTCCGAATCTTTTGAAATATTCAGAACATTCTCCGTATCCAAGAAAACTTCCAGGATAACACGCAACCATATCAACCGATATAACTTTACGATGATCGTATTTGGTATTCCGTAATCCACCATGTCCATATTCTACACAACTATGCTGAATATCTTGAAGGAATTCTGATCGTGTTGGTTTCCATGAATTTTTCTCCTGAGCGAAGTGAGCAGCAACTGATGGAACTGTAAAACAATTATTCAATAATCTTTCAACTTCAACATCATCAGAATTATATTTTAATGCAAGATTCTTCATTTCTTCATGGAGAGATTCTCTATGGTAAATCTTTCCATTAGGTTTTACAAATTGATCGTAATTCACGGACTCTGAACTCTGAAATAACCAAACAGATATAGGATCATTCTTACTGATATCGCTGATAGCATCGAATATATAATCGTCATAAAATCTGACTATTCTATCTCGTGGAAATATTGTTACAGCATCAGTCCATGCATGTGCGTTATGATCAATGATTGTTATAGGGGTTCCATTTTTTTTTATATTTCGGTTTGTATAAAAATTCTCCGGTTAGTGTTTTAACTGTTATTGGAAATCTTAATTTCTTTTCTAGCTTAGCAACATCATTGATAGATGCTCCGGTATCTTTAACTGTTTCTGCCCACGCATTTATTTTTTTACGTCTTAGATTGGTTAAACCGTTTGCTTTTGAGAAATGTTCCATAACTCTCTCAGCTACGCAGTTTAGTCTCCTTGACAATTTCATTAGTTTGAGATTATCAACACTAGGTTTATCATTTAGCGGATATATCGAATAGATAACTGCCGTTACAGGATACTCTCGTTCACAATACCAGTCAATATTCCTGGCTTGGATTTGTTATTTAATGTAACAGTATTATTTCCAGTATGAAGCCGTATAGGTTCACGTTTATCACGGATAATCCAAGTATCATCATCTGTCTGCACAATAAAGTTTACTAGAATAATATATCTCTGATTGTCTAGATAGTTAATAATATTTTTACCTCGTTCGTCACTCATTCTAAAATCAATGATATTCATAACCCTGAATGTCGACCAAGTATGAGCCGCACCATCGCTGCAAAATTCTTTCTTGGCTTCACGGATACGATCGATTATATCGCTATTTATCAAAGCCAGATCTTGCATAGAAAAATTAAATTTAGATTTTGGTAATTTATAAAGATCAAATCTTGCTCCCGCCGAGACGGTGGAAGGTTCAATTATGGATAATCTCTCAAATTCCTCCATACTATATTTAAAGCAAATATATGTTTAATTAAACATTAATTATATATATAATGATTCAAACAAACAACTGATGCAGACGGCTAATGATAGGATTTTCTCTTCCTTGTAATAAATCATGCGTAAATGAATTTTATGGCCAACATATGCAAAGCTTTCGCAGAGGGAGTCTAGGACCAAAACCGTGTTTACGATGCGGTGTTGGGGTCAGAGGAGAAACCCAGTTGTGTGTAAAGTGCGGTGGTAAAAGATACAGAGAGCTGAAACGATATTATGATAAAAAATATAATAATGAATCCCCCATAAAAACCGCTGAAGACTATCTGGCCAGATTTCAAAATAATCATTTAGACAAATAATATTACTATATAAATGGAGCAAAATGAATTTGTTAAACATCCAATATTTAAAAATTATGAAGCGTCTCGTGATGGTGTCATCAGAAATTGTCAAAGGAAAAAACCAGTCGGTTTTGTTATTAATACTGGGTATCTCATGTTTACTGTTGGAAAAAATAAAACATATCTATCTCATAGATTCGTATTTGAATGTTTTCATGGGGTAATCGAAGACGGGCTTGTAATCGATCACATCAATTCAGACCCGAAAGATAATTCTTTAAATAATTTGCGTGTTGTTACACAAAGTCAGAATTTAAAATTCGGAAGAATCGGGTATAATAATAATTCCCCAAGATCAGTTATATCCACAAATACAGAAACAGGTGAAGAAATAATATTCCCATCAATGAGAGCGGCTGGTAAGTATTTTGACATTAAACATGCTTCAGTACGTTTTGCTGCAAATAATATGTATAAATCAGCATTTTCAAAAAAACATTTAACAAAAGATCACGTTCCGGTATATACAATGAAGCGAGATAAATCCGTCATCGCTGATAGAGCAATCAAGTAGTTGTCTCCCTTTTTTTGGTTATTGCGTTGAACTTAACCACACATTTATATTTAGTGATAAGAATCCGTCATCACTGATAAAGTAATTAAGCAGTTATGGTACTACAGTCTAATCGTAATACTTAAATATCTCTCCAGTCCAGGTATCTCAACTATATGGAAGTATTAATTGCAGAAAATATATCCTCAAACAGAACATAGATACATCAGCCGTGATATTATATCATAGGCCGATATTGTACACATATCGATCGCAGCAGACTACATGTATCGTTGTTACTATACTGAATGAATCTACGCAGTTCTGTAGTAGGCGGAATATACCAGAATAATATCGATCCAACGCATTTACTAACACAGTTCTGGCCCGTAACACTGTCACGGTTGAAAATATAATATTTTAACAAGACAGAAACGGCATAAATATACAAAATTTCAGATTTTATTCAGAATCAGAATATACTAGTAAATACGAGTCCAGAGTTATCAAATGTGAGACAGTGTGAATAGTTATATACCTAAATTTAACTATATGTTCATAAGAGCTCCGATAGCCGTGGGGTTAAGGCGTTGGCGAGCGGATCCACTAGTGTAAACTATCTGCGTGTTCGAGTCTCCAAAAATGCTAAAGATATATTATCTTGCATTCGGCGACAGATGCTATTATAATTGGGGGGCGCTGCAGGCAGTTGATGACGAGATATGAGATTGTGAATAAAAACTAATTCCAGGTATATAACTCGCCTGGCACCCCTGAAACTCAAAGGCGCCCGGGGTTCACTTAGGGGGTGCTTTTTACCCCGCAATCCAACAATTACATATCCGACGTCATCAACCTGCTCGGCAGGTACTTCCTTTTGCCTTTTTATTAAAAATATTGTTTTTATTTTTTATTCGCATTAACAGAAATATATTTATATTTATTCAAAAATATATTTTTATTTAAACAAATATTTATTGAATAATGAATCATGAAAATATTAATGCTATTATTGCTGCTATTAGGCAATTACAACACAGCGGTATAAAAATATCTAATGAGCTTGATCCTGAAAAAATAATAAGTGATTTTGAATCATTACAATTTCGGAAATCAGAAAATAGGTATATTTTGCGTTCCGATTATAGATTCATGAAGTTAATCCAGCAGGCAATGTTACGATCGCTGGCAGCAATCACGGATACGCAAGTGAAATTATTTGTTCCTCTTTCACGGGCCATCGAAAAGGTTAGGTCAAAATTATTTCACGAATACGAAACGAAAAGACTCGTACACGCTCGTATAAAACAGCTAACAGATATCATGTCGATGACGGAGTTGATGAACAAAGACGCGGAAGAGTTACTAGCTAAAGATAAAGACGAGTGTGACTCTGATCATGGTGACTGCGTCACCAGTGACAATGAAACTAATAGTGTTGTATCAGAATAATTCATTTCTGATCCTGATAAAATCACGGGGTAAAAAAAATAATTATTTGATTTTTTTTTTTTTTTTGCTTGGTGTTTTCCGCCGTGATGTAATTATGACTTCGTCATTACGAATGTGAGATCTATGATCGACGTTCTACGAACGCACATACAAGTTTATATTTAACGATTCTGACCTCAGATCGAGCAAGTGGCCAGACTGGTCAGTATGTTTAAAATGTATCCGTGATAAAAGACGACTATGACATTTTAGATAAACAACATTGATTGGTTCTGATACAATCAAATAGCCTGGGGAGACTTGAGGGGTAAATGAGTAGAGAATGTATCCTTGTTGGGGCCTGATTGGATTTATCAGTGTCAACTTGATAACTGCCATCAATGACATCACATACTAGATTGACAGCGATCGTCGATGTGATGTTGACGATGCCCGGTGAGACATGACGGCCGCCCGCGTACGGATCATTATTGTGTCGAAGAATACCTGCTGGTGGGGATATTTTTCTCCACGATTCGAGGATTTTTTGAAAATTTTCCTTGACAAGATTAATCATTAATTGTTTGAATTCGCCGATTTTACGTCTAGTATATACTTCTTCGTAAACTTTCTCAATTGCATCTTTCGCATTTTCTGGGTCTTTATGATGTTTATACGCATTTTTGACCAAAACATATTTAATATATTCAAAATCAAATAATATTGAATTCAGACGATGAATTGTTTCTATGATATTTTTTTTCACATCTTCGCTGTAATAATATGTCAGATCAACGATTAAATTTTTGAAATTGGTGGATATCCGGTTAAATTCATCTACGATAATTGGGATTGTAACATTGATAATATTCATATCCCATATTAAACGACCATCTTCACCTAGATCAGGAATTTCTGCTTGTCCATCAATAAAAAATCTATTAATGGACCACGGATAATTATTTCGGTAATCTGGAATTTTGATGAATTTTCGATTATTTGTTAGAAATTCATCTTGGCGTAGTTGTGACGGACCTTCATATGGAGGTGCAATATCTGGCCATCCTAACACTGATCTGATCGAACTTTGATATATGTCCACGGCGTAATCGGGGGATAATATTTCAACGGCCGAAGACAGCGTTGGCTCGTGGACGGTAATGGCAATCTTTGATTCTTTTCCTGTGATGGATTTAATTCTGCGCTGGAATTCTTCATTGATCTGTTCTATTTGATAACTGCCCGTTGGAATACTAACTACTTGCCAATCAGGAGTTCCATCGGGTTTATTTTTATTTGCAAATACTAATGAATTATTCGGTTGTAGTCCACCGAATAATTTTGACCTAATATTTGGCCAACTATAATAACCCGTAATTGCGCTAATGCTATCTCGGAAGCTGGAATTGCAGTTGGAAAATTAATACTGAATTCAGGCGAAGTTGAACTCGCTGATATCATTGTGGTTCTTACCGGAGCAGTATTAGTGACGATCTGTTGTAATAATTCCCTTGACTCGGCCATTATTATACTATTATTGTTTTAAATCCTGTTCAGGAATTTTTTCATTGACGACGTTGTCGTCGAATACTTCATTATAGATCTTTATTGTGATACTGAATTCTTCGTCAGATATTATTCCATCATTGAGCGACGAAGAAATCAGTGATGATAATTTAGAATATGCGGTCGTTGCTGTGTGTAATTTCATCATGTACTCGTTCAATTTTTCATTTGTACACGTATTTATCTTTTTCGCGATAATATTAAATATTCCACCGATCGACGTTGACGATGAAACAATGATTACAACGATCCGCACTATCATCGTCGCTAGCGATGCTAGCGTTGATAATACTACGCCAGTTTCAGCAACTAGCGTAGAAACCGAATAAACCATGATATCAACGACAACCGCACGTCTACGATATTTCTTTATTTTTGCTGTGTAATTATCGCTGATGGTTTTTAGTTTATTCTGCCAAGTTGTTACTTGATCGTATCTGTATCGCTGAACGTCTATCATTATACTTTAGTTGTTGTCGTTGTCTAAGACAGCGACACCGGAGGTGTTTCAGCTACAAATTCTATGCACCACCAGTAGGACGCCGAGGTTAATTTTTTATCATCTGATACCAACATAAACGTTTCTTCGGTATCTTTATCTAACACTACAGATACAGTCCCAGAAAAATTAATTATCGGTTGAATAACGCCATGAAAATGTAGTAAATATTATAAATTTTGCAGAACTGAACACAGACAACCTGTACACACCGGTTACTTCTGCGGTATGTTTAATAGTGGTATTTTTTAGGTGTCCACGTTGATGATCCTGATGATACCGTGTACACGATATTGTTAGCTCGTCCGTGAGGAATTTTAATCAGATTAGTTTTTTGAATGATATTAGGAATTCCACTGACAATATCGGTGATTCTCGTATTTATATCTTTGAGATTTATGTCAACGTTTGGTGGACTTCCCAAAAAATCATTAGTGGTTCTGTTTACATTTCTGCGAAAATTCATAAACAGTTGTACATGATTAAAAAATTCATTTCTAAATGCGGTCATTCCATCATTGATCGTCGACAACGAAGTTGTTACTGGAATTTCCTTATCGTCTACATATTTCTTCGTTGCAGCGTCGAGATTATCCGTCGGTTCTCCTATATTAATAATTTTATTGTTATTCATGTTAATGACGCCGTTCATTGTATCGCCGGTTTTTAACAATCGTTCACTTATGCTATCTCGGATCGACGACGGAGTAACAACACTAGGAACAAGTTTGCCTTCTTTGTCATAAACAGGAACAAGACCTTCTCGCGATAATCGATTACGAATAATAATATCGTTGATTGAAATATTACTCGTCTTGAATTTTCCTTCACGGTTTTGAAATACAACAAGTTCGTTTGGATCAACGTTGGCAAGACTGAGCATGTCAGATAATTCATCATTGATCTGCCTTGTTACTCGCTTGAGTAAGTCTTCACCTGGTGCTTGTTGAGGTTTGGTTTTAACTGATCTTCCATAAATATCAACCATTATATTTACCAATGTCTGTTTAAAACATTTATCCGCGGCTACGCCTGGTGATGGTATATTCGTGTACAACTTTATGAGGTGGTTTCGTTGATCTTGATACAGCATCAAGTACTGCTAGTGCTTCACGGCCACATATCGGCGGGTCGGTTAATGTTTGTGTTGGTAGCGTTGAATACCAGATTGGAATACTTTGCACTCTGCCGACGTATTTTAAAAATTCTTTTGATGGTGCCAGTCCGTACGAATCGAAATAAATAATTCCACGAGGATCAATTGCATATGCAACCCAATGAGTGCCACGACCAGAGCTTTTATCGAGATTAATAATACCTCTTTCTGACAGATTTGGATTTTTCGGTAATTGATCACGCATAAAAACACCTCTAAAATTCTTTATATTTAGTTGCTTAGCAGCATCGAGTAAATCAAAATTCGATAGTGGAACTATCGTCGGAAAAATGAACAAGTCCCTGGAATTCTTAATCATTTTCCCCAAACGTTGTTTGGTCGAGACCCTGGAAGTCTCAGACCGAGACCCAAATGGGTCTGCTTTCGGGATCGTCCTCGTCGTCTTTTTTTAATCCTTTTCCGGTTGCTTTCTTCAGAGCCATTCCAGCAGCGGTTCCAACTGCACCTAACGCAGCAGCTTTTGCAACAGCTGGAGCGGCTGCGGCTATTAATGCTGGAATAGCTGCAAGAAGTGGAAATATTCCTCCGGTTTTAATAGTATCCTTGATTGCACCCACGGAAAGATTTAATCGTATTCCTTTATTGGCGTGTTTAGCTTCGTTGAATCTCTTGAATTGACGCTCGGTCAACGACAATTTATTTCCACCGCTCATTTGTTCTTGTTTTAATGATATTTTTGTTCCGCATCGTGATGCTAACGGTGATTGTAATCGTTTAATCTGACCCGGGGTCAGACTGACACTAACATGATGATATGACATTTATAATTTTATTCATGATTTAATTACATATTTTCTACGGGAGCATCAATAACTCATGCGGCCACCAACATCTTCAAGTAACATTGTTTTATCGGATAATAAAACAGCGATTGCTCTGTAATTAGCAATAGGTCCTCGCGTCACACAAGCGCGACGGACTGTCTAAACAAATCCAAATGTTCCAGCGAAAAGTAATAGATCGGATACAGCGTTGTAAAATCCCGCTGTGATATTTGTAAACCAGTATCAATATTTTGATCACGTCCCATAAACGTCATCAGACGATGATACGCACGTGCAACACTGTTTTGTGCAAAATTTAATAAAATATCCTCGGCTGGTTCTTGATGTCCATTTATTCTCAGCGACACTTCAGAAACACCGAGTTTGTCAAATATCATTGAACTTTTTGTTTGATTATTTAATCGTTCATTATTTTGAAGTGCAACAAATATATATCGCGGTGCAGAGATACCTTGCTGTGATGCTATTTGCCATGTAAATTAACCATTAATGTTACTCTGGATAGAATCAGTTGTCATTGTTAGCCATGACAACATTGATCTACCGCCGTTTTCCATAAAAGAAAGTATCCGCTGTTCTTCGATTAACGACGGTGTCAACAATGAAAGTTTTGTCAGTATTACTTTACCATGAAGTGCCACAGTTGCAGCTGGATTATCTCCTTCAGCGTGCCATATTGCATCATCGTCTGTAGCTTTTCTTACAAGTACAACTGTATACTTAGCTCCAAAAATAACTTTTCTAACATTTCTACAAAATCCAAAGATGTGTGACAGTGGAATCGCACATGAAAATCTTTCACCATCACCCAGCATTGTTCGACGTGACGAGAATCCGAAGTTGAAGTTTTCATTCATTGATGGAACTTCAGTTCCAGCTGCATTTGATGTTACACTTCTGTTTTCTGGATGATCAGTTGTATCTTTGGCAAACATCATTGATGGACCAGTGATCTTGAGTAATCATCGCTGTATCTTGCAAGACCAAGTATTGTTGTGGCAACATCGACGTCGTTATGACAAATTTCAATATCTCGTCCATCAATGTTATATGCGGCACTTTTGAATAACGCCATAATACCATTATTGACAAAACCAACTCGATCACCAATTCCATAATCCGTATTATCTAATTTTAAAAGTCTACCTTCGACTTCAATAAATGCCTCAGCAGGTAAGAAATATCTGCTTGTACCCTGAACTTGTAATTCAATTCTTCCACGCTCATCAGGTACACGTACGTCATAAGAATAATATTGATAATCACGTACCGATTCATCTTTGAGAACTGGTGCGTCCATGTCAAATGCGGGATCAGATACACGTTTGAACATCCTTATGTTTGTTGTGTTCGTTTAATACGGAGAAGTTCATCTCGGAGATGTTTATCTCGACGAAGTCTCTCTCGGAAAGATTTATCTTGAAAAAGTTTTCGAAGACCACTTTGAGAAGAGAGCACTTCAGAAA
Source organism: Megalonaias nervosa (assembly GCA_016617855.1). Lineage (NCBI taxonomy): Eukaryota > Metazoa > Mollusca > Bivalvia > Unionida > Unionidae > Megalonaias > Megalonaias nervosa. The sequence continues at coordinate 45,701 of JAECUM010014619.1, forward strand.
GACCACTCCCCGCTATCAGACTTGATGTTATATTTTTTTCACGATCTTTGGCGATTTCTGTTAATTTATGATTAGCGGTTTGATTTATTATTTTCTAGTATCTACAGCCATCACTTCAGTGCTAGGTAATTTTACTGGTTGAGGTTTATCCGCTTTTTTTCCCTTTACTAATCTTGATATTTTATCTCTGACTGAAGTATATACTTTATTGGCAGCTTCAGTGACACTTCTATCACGAATAATTTCAAGTGCTTTCATACCCATTTGTTTCATAGCAGGTAATATTTTGGGGGCAACTGTTCTAAATAAACCCTTAACAACATCACCTAATCCATCTCCGTAATATCTTTCATATACAGGTAATCTTGAATTTATCACCCTAACCATGGTTGGTTTACGTTGATTAATGTGTATGATCATCTATTATAGTAATTATATCTAACTGTTTAATCAGTCGCTGGTGACCTTCAGTCGGGCGACCTTCAGTAGCTATAATAATCATCGATAATTTCATCGATGAGAGACCGATACTCGTTAATATTCATGATGCCACCGGTAAATAATCGTTGACAAATAGATGTGATTTCGTTGATAATTTCAGGAGAATTATTACCAGCTCGTTTTCCACCAACAAGAATTTCTAATCTATCTACGTCGGCAAGGACGTTGTTAGGACAAGTAACAAGACCACTTCCAGTTTTACCTTTACCAAAAGATGAAAAATAACCAAGGAGACCTTGAGGTTGAGCTAGTTCACTAAGAGTTGGTTCGCTAGGTCTTTCCTCCTTAAGGACTTTTCTTAGTTTCATTACATCTTATTTAAACTCATCATAATCACCAAGATCATTTATTTCTTCGATGTTTTCAGAAATGAGATATACAGCAGTAATCCAATCATTAAGTTTAAATTCTTTAACGTACTCAGGTCTTAAATATTTATCTCGTTCCTCATATTTTGATGCAATAGTATGGATTTTGGATAGTTTTAATAACATTAGATTTAAAATATTCATGTACTGATCTTTTTGGTTCTTGTTGTTCTTGTTGTTGCATTTCCTAAAAAGACAATGTCATTTTTTATAGCTGTATCGTAAGCAACATATCTCGTGTCTTTAGTTCGAGCTTGATCAACATTAAAACGTAAACGAAAAATCCATTTGTACTATTGATCGCGACTTATATTATCATCAGCATATTCGGGTTTTAGAAATCTTCTTCGTTAATCATAAGATAAAAAAGCAGTTTCAGCTAATTTATCTATATTAAACTTTGCAATACTGTCAATGAAAACATCATTAAATTTATCAGATAATTTAATCCTAGCTTGGGCTTCTTCTGATTCTTGTTGAGTATCATCTTCCGCCTGATCTGTTTCTTGAGTTGGCTGAGCCGCAGCTATTTCCGCGGAAAGTTCTCGCAGAATTCTTTTCGTTTGTTTAGTTCGCTCCGCTATTTTTTTAGTTTGTTTCTCTGTTTCTTTTAACACAGGAAGAATACCTTTAGTGGTTTCAGTGATAGGTTTAAATAATTGTTCTGCGGATTCTGTAAATTCTTCTTGTGTTCGTTGACGCTCTTGTAATTGTTGTTTGACAGAATCACGGACAGGTAGATATTTCTTGATTGCTTCTAGTCGCTCTCGAGCTAATCTTGCTGAATGTGCTTCACCAATCATTATTATAATGCAATGGTTTAATCACAGCAGCAGAGAGGGTGGACTGGCAAAAATAACACGCACGAGCACCGTATAGCATTTACAAACACAGATGTCACGAAAAGTAACAGCGTAAATAACCCACGTGGAGAGACTCTCAATTCGGTTACAGATTCTGGTTTAACGTTATTGACACTATATGTTTTGTCTTATTTAGTACGATTTCATGTTTAAATCTTTTTGGTCGAAACCAATCTGTAGGGTCCACCATCTCTGCTGCTGGGGGGGGGGAGTCAAAGACTAATATTATAACAATTTAATTCATAGTCCTACAATGTAAGACGCCGACCTTAATAGTTACGATGTGGGGGTGGGTGGAAGATCCGCTACACTCCCTCCTAACTGTCAGTGTCGATGTTTTGCACTGTTTCACTCTTGGACCCCCATCACTATAACCATGTACCGGTTGTGTTAATTTCATTCGTAAGTAGCCACTGTAAGTAGCCTAAAGTGTTAATCAACACGAAAATTAATGTAAAGACGCGAAAATTGGTTACTCACGTGTCTGGACAATAACGATTTGGCCAAGTCACAATAAACTCATGATGGCATCAAATCCAGAGCCATTCATATGTCAAACAAAACAACACATCCTTTGCTTTGAATATTGAACTTCTACTCAGATCATATATGCCAGTTTAGATAAAAGATTAAGACCACGCTGTGGAATGTTCAAAACCTTAGATCGCCTACCATTGGTAGAAGTGTTTGTTTGATATTGACGTTGATAATATGTTACAGACGGAGAATCCTCTGTTCTATAAATGCCTTCGTAGCAGACGCCTCAACAAGAATTCATACGTTTAAACAGGCTCTAAAACTGATAGGAAATATCTTTCAAAGAAACTAAATAACAACAAAATTAAATAAAATTGTAAAGAATTGGAATTATAAGAGTATTACTTGAAAGTAACTTGATACAATATGTAAATCATAAAAATATGATTTGTTTAAATATTCATCATCTGGGGGAAGATTTTTGAAGCCCTGTGTGTATATGATAAGATTGTAAACTGTCTTCACTTACCTTCTATTCTGAGAAAGAAATAGGCAATTTTATCCATTTTTCTCTAGGATTAGGGTAATATTCATGTAAATTCATAATTTCTCGTCACCATTGTGATGAAACTGTTCATCATCAATGTTGAATATTTGTATAATTTATTGTGAAACAATTGCTATTTTTATCGTTTGAAATCGGGCGCCATTTTTACTACTGTGTGTATTGGGCGCTCACCTTTCCACTAGGAGGTGCTCAGGTTAATCTTCCCGAATTCTTCCATATTTAGTCATATTCGTGAAATCTTTGTCATGAATTTCCCGAGTGTGTTCCCAAAACCTATAAATAAGGGTGAGATCCGCCGTTTTGGCAGTTGTGGTTCTGCTGGACTCCAGTAAAGGTCTCAAGACTAAACAAACAGAACAAAAGTCTCGTGTAATAATTTCAATCATGAATACAACTACAAGGTAGACTAGTCACTACCGATACATTAGATTTACTACTCATAATGACTATAATGTTTCTCTGAAGTTGTTCCAACGTTTATTTCCTAGTTATATCAGATAAAAGTTCCTATAGAAGGATTTAGCTGACGACACTATTACTGTGTCGTCATCAACACTGCCGTCTGCTATCCATTGGAAATTTAGTATTCCTTTTGGCATTATCGAATTTCCTACTCAGTTACATGTATCACTTTGGAATCACTAATTTCCATCCATTTTGTAGTGGTTGCATCATTTAGATGTCGAACTAATATACCCGACACAACGACACACTTTGTCCCAACAAAACGACACACATTGTCACATTCAACCCACACGACACGCATTTGACATCCGGTTCCAGACTGTGTTGCTCAAAACGATAGACTGTGTCTCAGCCTACAAACGCGATACACTATTAACATCCGGTTCCAGACTGTGCCTCTTTTACCATTGGACTATGAAACACAAACCCGGGTCTGGTTCCGAACCTTGATTACGTCATATGAACGAATTTTGAGAATATTAACTTATTTTTCTCTGCAAGATTGGTTTGGGAAATGGGATCATCTGAGTTATAGATTATATGAATTAGGACAAATGGAACATTTATGCTGATTTTCACATGCAATTTACCACTGAAACTATTGTTGCTATTTCAACACGCTTTATCAAACATCTGGTCTGCATACTTGCAAATATTATATTTCACAATTTTGAGCACTAAATTTTCTGAGAAAACACACACAAGTCTGGAAGTCATATAATAAGCTGTGTTGACTATTTATATTTGTTTTTGTTTTTTTGTGCTTTTAACCTTTTTGGTGAACACACCATTTCTTGACACTACAATACACTGGAGAGATCTAGTAACTGTAAAAGGCGTGAGCTGTCCATCTATTGCATTTTATTTGACCTTGACCCTTGACACGTTACAATACCACGATAAACTAAGAAAAAAAAAACAACGTTGAACTCTTTAATGGCTGTCGTACACGTATTTGGGTTAAGAACAGCTTGAAAAGAAATGCTGTAACCAAACATAAAGGCGTCCTAGAAAACAATGAAATCGAAACCACAAAACTTGGCATTGTTGTAAGAATAAACCGACGCTAATAACTAACTTCTTACGTGTTTTATTACTACACGAAGAAGGCTAATGGATTATTTTCGGTACGGACTGAACGTCGAGGTTAAAGAGTACGAGTCTATAATATCAACAGGACACTGATGTGCTATAATCTATTTCCTAAACTAGCTAGTTAAACTGCACGGAGAATCGCTTCCTATTATAGGGGGAACCTGAATTTTTCTTCTCCTCGATTCGTTTAAAGTAGCATTAAAAAGCAGACAGTCTCAACTCATGGAGTGAGCGCTTAGCAACAACGGAAAAACAGATGCATGTACATTCTTCTCTCTGTAAAACATACTACACGTTCTGAACAGATGCATGTACAGAGTTTAGCCAAGTTCAGATTTGACATATGCAACTCCTGCTACTCAAGATATGACGAAACAGTATAACCTGTCATATATAGATAGCTACATAGCATCCATGTACTGGCTTTTGACCCAAAATACCCAAAATAACCCAGAACGGCTAAATAAACTACTTACTGGTTCAAAATTGCATCTGAATGAATTAAAGATGGATGGGTGGATGCAAAGTTATGCCTCGAACATCCTTTATTCTTTCTGTCATTTTTCTTTTTAAAAATGCCTCGCGCAGCAAACCAGAGGAGGTATTACTCTGTACTGTATAGGTAAGGCATGTAACCAGATTTTAACGTAAACCAGAAACTACTACAGTGACAAGATAGCGCAATCTCCCAGATATTTTTAAAAGGAAGCGTGAGAATAAAAACCCATAATTATAAACACAGCAAACCAAATGTTGTACAGAAACCAGCCAAAGTGCACTGTAAAACTTCTCAGAGGTTAAAACATGTGATATTTTTGACGACATGTTGATAAAAATCAGCCACTTTGGTAAACAGCTGCAACCCAATGATTTAACGCATTGTAACGCTTCTAGTACGTTGGTACCTTCGTCAGAATTTATTTGTACGATATTTTCTACTTGTTAAAGTTAATGCATTTGATTTGCATGTTTTCTACTTGTTAAAGTTAATGCATTTGATTTGTATGTTTTAGTTTGTATTCAGGGTGGTTTTGTGTATGTTTTTTCTTTTTTTGTATGGCAGAGGTTGATATCATACTAACTTTAAGTGTAAGACATTGACAATTAATGAAAACAGGTGTATATAAATCGCAACAAAATTAGCCATATTCGTAAGGTAGGACTGTTATAATACTTGCATAATCTTCCAAAGTACGGAGTTTCAACACATCTTCTATGATGCCATAGTTTTGAAATGTGTTTGACTTTGATATTTTCAATGGTGTTTTAGAAACTAACACAAAATAAATTGTTTGTTTAATATATTTGTAGCTTTTAGCAATTAACATAATGAAATCTAGGTGAACATATCTGTTAGAATTACTTACAATGTACGATGGGTATTTTCAAAGTTCTGACTATTAGTTCTTTATTAGTGAATAGTACGTCAGTGCATCCCATCAAGGTACTCACTAACTTGGTTATCGAATTAAGAGACTTGTTAGACTGGGTGTGCAATAGATTGTAAATAAATAAATTTAACGTCAAGAAATCCACCATGCACTGTTGTATGATCATTTATGTCATCGAGGAAATTTTTAAACAATTGTGTCATTGTAAGGATCGAATGCCGATTATGTGCATTGTAAGAAAGAATGCCGATATGTGCATTGCACGGAAGAATGTCGATATGAGCATTCCAAGGAAGAATGCCGATATCAGCATTATAAGGAAGAATGCCGATTATGTGCATTGTATGGAAGAATGCGATATGTGCATTGTATGGAAGAATGCCGATTACGTGCATTGTAAGGAAGAATGCCGATATGTGCATTGTAAGGAATAATGTCGATTATGTGCATTGTAAGGAAGAATGTTATTATGTGCTAAATATGTGCATTGTAAGGAAGAATGTTAATATGTGCTAAATATGTGCATTCCTTAAAAAAAATACAAGCTAAATAAATTATTTTATAAAGGCTACCTACCTAATTGAAAAATAATTGACATCATTTAGGAAAATGGTTTAAAATAGGATTGGTATTTAAAAAGATCTGAATAGTAGTACGCTAAGCTGTACATAAGTACATTCCATAGAAGTACTCCCAGTGCATTTCTACGCTAATTCAGTTATTGAATGCTAGTTCTTACTTACTTTATATTTTTTCCAATGCTGTTAAATACATAGAAAAGTCCACTTACGTAATAGGGCTTTCAAAAATAATCTGTCCCTCATATAATCTTTGATACCGAGATTCAGCAAAAACTCACACTGATCTAAGTCAGGACTGCATGGAGAAAATGACAAAGTTGGAATGCTGTAATCCTTCAGAAAGATTTACGCGCCGGTACGCTTTTATCGAATAGACAACTAGAGCACCGACGCGCGGACCGGTGGTTTGGTAGTGTTCCACTAATGGTGACAACACTTTGTGGCATATAACTGTCCAGTGACAATAGCTGTGTCATGAACAGGTAAATGTATGACTGGGCGTTTTGCATCGAAAATTAATGCGTAGAAAACTCTTTTGACAATCCTACTGCGTCAAGCGATTTGGTTTCTCCGATCAAAACTGTATCATTTTTGTCTTCGGTTTCAAAAGAGTAGATCCATGTTTTATCGCGTGTGACAGACTTATTCAAAGGTTTCTGGACACTTTTTTTCAAATTTGACGAGTAGGCAATTTCAACCCGAGTCTGTTTTTTTATCAGCGGTCAACATATACTGAACCCATCTTGCACAATCCTTTCCAAGCTTCAAATGATTCTTCAATATAACAAAAACAGCTGAGGAAATAGTGTCCGTGATAATAGAAATCTTATCCACGGTGTATCGAGATCTTCATCGACTGATCCATTCACAGCAGCCACTTCCAACTCACCAAGTTCAGACAAATGTCTTCCAGAACGTGGTTCATCTTCCATGGATTGGCGACCATACTTAAAACAGCGAAACCACATCAAATTTAGAGGATATAAGAGAGAATTACATTAGCAGACTTCATCCAAGTCGGTCTTGATATCAGTAGAAAGAGTAACCTGACAGCGCCCAGATTTGACAGTATTCTCTTTGTCCAGTAGCTGATTGTTCTCCTTCTCCAACATTTTTACATCATTAACTTTCACCTCTCTTATGTCATACTAATATGTAGGTATCCAACGTGCTCCATGTGCAGTTGTAGATTGTCGTTTCAAAAAAAATTATGGTGTCTGTCTATCTGTTTTAGATTTTATTGACAGGTTCAGATAAACAAAAACTAATAACAAAACATTCAGAACTTTCAAATACCTTTCGCATAGTTTATATTGTGTTCATTTGAAGTTTTATCACCCGAATACATGATGCAATGACCAAACTTGGGACATAAACCTTAAACATCTTTAACTCTTCTCGGATTGAGAGATGGATGACTGGATGAAGCAGCGCAGAATAATGACTGATATAAAATTGATATGAAAGGAATATGCAAGAAGAAACTTCGGAGAAAATATTTTTCGAAAATAGTTCCAATCATACTGTTGTCAGATATGTAAGCACATTTTCATCCTCAACCTCTGGGTTCAGTTCGTATGAACACTCGGGCACTTGATTGAACACCTCAGCTACTGGTCTACTGCTTCCACTAGTTCTGTCGTTTAAACAATTGTGCCCTATATTTCAGACACAAATCTTTACTTCTCTACCTATCCCATTACTATATATTCACTAGTCTTATGTTTGATTTGTATCAGTGAGAAGAACTTGAAAGTTCGTATCAATTTATTTCGTTCATGTTATTTATTTTTAATTTAGGAGTGAAAAGCATAAAGAAACATTTTAACGCACCTTGGGAATGTATTTTTATCATGTAGAAACAAAATCATTATTAGAATGTACTTTCTTTAACTACTTTCGATATTGCATCAATCAATCCTTGATTTCTTCCTTCGAGTAAACATACACATTTTTTTTCTTACTCTTCTTCTTTCGCTGCTGATCTTGTAGTAATGGTTGTTTTAATTATCGTCGTCCCCATTAGGATCATTGTCATAATTATTACCACTACAACCATTGCCACCCCACACCATCATCATTATCAGCAGCATCAACTCCTATAGAGATATGATAGTACTAAGATTCACATTTTAAATTACCAGACCAGCAAGACGGGAGAGAATTTATAATATTATTAATCAATACAATGTGACTTATTGTTTGTTTATCATCATTTTAAAATAAAAAGTTTTCATTAACTGGACCAGTTAGACTTGGGGATATTATAACCTGGGAAAAACAACTTACTATACAAGTCAGACTGACAATAACAAACACAAAATAATAACTGGAATTCCTTTGCACATGATAAATGCACACTATGCACACCTTACAATAACATATCAAATAGTCTGAGTAAGATTTCACTGTCAGATTTGTAATGTACGCTATTTATGATTTATTTATTCCACAATTTTGGATCTTATTTGTTACGAACTTGATAGAATTCAAGCGTAGAGTTTCTGAATAGATGGCCTACATTTCCTTAAGCCTTTCCTATTGTCGACTACGTACATATTTGTTATCAAGCATTTAATAAATCTGTTGCTTTTTTTATTATAGCTAATACAGATGAAAAGTAATTCTGATACCACAAAGCAATAACCACAATACAAGAACATGTAAAAGGTATTAAAAATTTATATTTTAAGACAGGGTGGAACTTTTTAGAGGGTGATTAATAAAGTTACCGTAGAAAAATTAATCCATTTAAAAATCAGCGAAGCATTTAAATAAAAGATTACTTGTAAATACTTTATTTTTAAACACACAGTGCAGACTCATATAGAATAGGGGTGAAAGTTTCGTTTGCATTTTGCTTGAAAAATAAGAGCTTAGAAAACTCGTCTAAGCATCCAAATAACATACCATTAGTATGCAATTTTTGTTTTAGCACATATTAACAACTTGGGTCATCTTTACGTTTCGCAACTATGAGTTAGGGAATATTATAGATAAGGTGATTTTGCAGCTATTGAATATTCGAAGTTTAAAGTTTGTTTGATTTTTTCAGGAACCATTCTATTCTGGACCCATTCCAACAGAGACACCTGATCATAGAGGACACCTGTTTAGAGTGAACGCCTTTTGATAATTGAAATCTGTTTAGAGTGACCACACTTGCAAAATAATTAAATATATAATGAAGTATATTCAGTTAAACAAATTAAAATGAACACTTCAGTATCTGATATGCACGTACAAAAATGAAAAAAAAATGTTCAGCTTCCTTTGGTAGTCTTCGAACTAGAAAAGAATTACATTTTATGAACAGACTGAATATAAGCAGAATTATGACTAAAATACTTACATTTTTGATTTCGTAAATTTTTCAAGCCTATAGTTTCTACGGCTGAAATATTCAACATTGTTATGAATTCTTCAACGATAATGAGTCATATTTAAAGAAGATCTTTATTAAAAAGTTCGACTATTTGTTTCTGTAAAAGATCAGATAGATTTTACAATTAGACTTATAGCGAGACCAACACAGAAAAAGACGAAGAAAGCGTCGGGATATTCTTAGCCATAGAACAAGACCTCTAAATATATTGAAGAGAACAGAAAATGTCATGGAGCGTTTATTCAACATTGTATATACGTTATCTGGACAGGTAGTACGAGAAAGTACAAGACGGCTCTCTTATTGGATCGATTACTTATCATGCATATCGATATATATCGATCAGGTAATACGAGAAAGTACAAGACAGCTCTCTTATTGGATCCAATACTTATCATTGCCTATCGATATATATCGATCATTCATAGGAAGCTCTGACAGATTTTCATAAATTGGTTAAAAATAGAATAACTTGTGTAAATATGAAAAATAAAAGCAAAAGCTTCTTTCTTCATGCAGCGGAGTCTATTCTAAACTCACTAAGTGATATGATCTTGTAGAGAGTCAAGATACAATTTTGATAGACATAGTCATTATTTGAGTATATGTCCGGTACAATAAAAGATATTATACATTTTGAAATGAATTTAATATAGCTGTACATATGTATGAAATATCTTAATAATGCTCAATAAAGCATGTTTGAAAAACAGAAAGAGAGAGAATGCATGCTGACATGCTAATAAACAGATCTCAAGTATTGACCTAGATGACGTTACAATCCTACTACATTGGAAAGCAAAAGATATAGGCACTGTTAAAGGTGAAATGAGGTAAATAATATAAAACTGAGCAAATTGTCACAAAGTTTTACCGATTTGTCATTTCAAAATGTTTGAGCATTATTTCAATCAGATTTTGTTTTTTACAAATTATAATTGAGTTGTAAAAGATTCTGAAGAGTAACTCTTGCCTACATCGAGTCAATGTAATTGAAGAGTAACTCTTGCCTACATCGAGTCAATGTAATTGAAGAGTAACTCTTGCCTACATCGAGTCAATGTAATTGAAGAGTAACTCTTGCCTACATTGAGTCAATGTAATCCTGCCACCACAGACTAGGACACATCGAGTCAATGTAATCCTGCCACCACAGACTAGGACACATCGAGTCAATGTAATCCTGCCACCACAGACTTGGACAAAAATAACGTGTCAGTTGAATGTGACATAGTGCGTGAAAGGGCTGATATTTAAACATGATGGTGCTAATGACTTCAAAGATGGAATATATTACTACAAAGGGATATAAAAATATTTCAATATATTTATCAGGACAAAAAACAGACAAGAAAAAGAGAAAATTACTAAATGTTTCAGCTGTTGTTACCTGTTTGTTTGGTTTGGCTTTTATTGAGGGTGTGGGTGTTGTTTTCAAGAAAACTAAAAACAACCACAAACAGACAACAGCAACAAAATAAAATAAAAAAACAAACATTTCAATAATTATCTGAAAATAATAATGTTACACTATAAATAGATAGTGAAAATAATAATGTTACACTGTGAATAGATAGTGTACCTGAAGAAGGATTAGTTGTAAAATCGATAAAGTATCAACTTCAATTTTAGGTTGTTATTGTATTTTCTTTGATATTGAATATAGCATCGTAACTGTGAAATGAGAAACAGCACACAACAGCAGGGACTCGGCGAAGCAGAACTTCTGCTATTAAAATGGACAGTAAAAATAGCTAAACAAACTCTATCAGGTGTTTTATTTACCTCAAATCAAGCTATAAGAGATATAAACCAATAGTTTGAGAGGTATAGATTGTTCTAAGGTACGTTACGACGCGCAGGATAAGACAGGAATACTATTGCACGAAGAATTCAATGCAAAATCACAGAGAAGATGACAAATATTTTATATGACCAAGTCTGTGCTAAAAATATTTAAAGATAAAGTAACAGATGTCGATGGATACACGCAAAAGGCTTGTGATAGTGGTGTTCTCTTTCACAAAGTTCACGATCTTATTAACTTAACAGGCAAGCATAGAGTTCCAGCGCATACAAATGTTATTTGAATTACAAATATCTAGAATACATACCATTGTTTAGACAGAGCTCGTCTGATTATGACCGTCATTTATTCGTGTAGATACTGCTAAAATATTACAGGTGAAAAGGTTAAAATTAAACAGAATAACGAAGAAAAACATATTTCATTTGTTTGGCAAGTATTTGATAGTGGATAGATTCATGAAAAAAAAAAGCACAAAAAATAACAGCTGAAAGGATAATCAAAACGTAGCAGCTCAATTCAATGCTGCAAAAAGGAACGAATAATTTTAGGAACTACCTTTGAAAATTGATGAACAACGCTGTATTTGGTAAACAGGTTGAGAATCGAACAAACTAGCAATAGTTCAAATTTGTAAAAATGGAGATTATTTCTCCAAATGTCAAACAAGTTATATTTAACAGGAGAACAATAATTCACGACCATTTCGAAACAGTAAATTTAAGAAAAGATCAAATTATCGATACTAGTTTATAGTGTTAGTGTTATCAAAATATCGATACTAGTTTATAATGTTATCAATATATCGATACTAGTTTATAGTGTTATCAATGTGGTTCCTGTATGAATTTTGTTACAAGCTGAAAAGCAAATAATTTTATAAAAATCAGACTATTGACTTTTCTAATAACTTACTCGTTGGTGATGAAAGAGAAACACTTTACAACGACTTGAAGAATAACAAAAATCACAATTTTGGATATTAGTGAAATAGAAAAGGACAACATATCCGGTACCCCATATATAAATAGGAAAGTTGATGGATTATCTAAAGACGAAACCAGCGGTGTGCTTATGATGGGCTAAGGTCAAACCTGTCCTGACTGAGAACAGCGAAGCCGTCATGAATGGTACGTGTACCCAAGTTGCAGGCAGTGTAAATCACAAATAAAGACGCAAAAAAAAAAACTATGGAAGGTTTAAAAAAAAAAAAAAAAAAAAAAAACCATTTTGATTACGAAGATTCTAAAATTTGAGATCTCCAAATATGTTATGTACAATACAAGGATAATTACGAGGAAACAAAATCACTCATATCATATAATCATAACATATATGGCATGGAAATGACAAATGTTGCTTTGTCAATGTGCCCGTATTTGCTTTTGGCTTACAATCTAATTACATTACCATACGTATTTTTATAGTCAACGGAAACTCAACGCAGAAAATATTTCTCTCCATTTTTCAGGATACATCATATATCATGAGACTGTTCTCGTTGAAGTTTCCTTTGCCTTTCGTCTTCATTGCTAAACACTACCAAAAAAACCCATGTTTTTTTTATCATTGATATATTTCACTCATTGCTGTATCGTTTCCTGCTTGCTAGGAATTATGTATTAATCGTACGTTATCATGACTGCCATGTGTTACCTAAACAACCCCTAAGCAACAGGAACCCTAACAAAACATTGCAAGGGTAATTAATAGGTACATGTATTTGACTTGTTCATCAGAAAGCTGATATACATCATTAAACTGAGGTTGTCTATGTTTATGCAAAGTAACATCAGGATGAATAGATGTGCCTGTAGATGACAGAACGATAATTATTGCTACTCCAAGCAATAATGTTACGGATACCATATTATTGTATTTCTGAATAACAAAGTTTGTTTGTTGTTATATTAATTTAGAAATGTTCTGGTAGAAAAAATATGCGAGGGCATCAGGAAGCTTTTCTAGTTAAAAGGATCTCAGTCTGGGTATGAACAAAGATTGCTAATTTCATCAAGATCTAACTCACCAGGAAATGAATATTATCAAATCATGCCATCGCGAGATATAAAATATCACTATGAATAAGTTTGCTCTTTCACCATATGATGTTAAACGTATTTTATTTGCTATCGCTAATACTTTACCCCATGGCTATAAGATAAAAATTGATTCACCTCTTGAAACTCTAATCTTTCCTACCATCGTGCAGTCATTATATATATATATATATATATATATATATATATATAGTAGTATATATATATATATATATATATATATATATATATATATATATATATATATATATATATATATGTGCCATTGTTACGAATATGTAATTTAATTACTTGTGTGTTAGTTTTAAATTCTCTTTTAATTTCATTTTTGTTTCATTACATTTTATTATAATGATAATTTTCACGGGATTTGACTATTTTCGAAAAATCACTTCTCTCTTTTGACCTGATTTCAACTTAAAAGGTATTACATTATCAGTAGTTTTAACTCACCTTGGTTGAGACGTTTTGTAAACACTAAGCGAAAATGATTGGTCATTACCAAGGTCATGTTTGGCCCACGTGTTAGCTGAATTGTGAACAGCCTTTCTTTTTTAATTTATTCCAGTGTGGGAATCTGATTTTTAGATAGGGCTATTCTAGCGTACGTGTAAAATAGCATTTTTTTTTTTTTTACTGCGATGTTCAAATTAGTGATCACGTAGCCCGTCACGTGAGCCACCATGTGATCTAATATCGCGGCTTTAAACAGACGCTCTCTAGTAGATTGAGGCAGTCGCATCATACACCTTTAAGAGCTATAGATGTTGTTTTTTTATTGTTGATGCCAGCTTGTTCTGAAGTTCATCGATGTTTTTGCAATTTAATAATTTATTCTCTAGAAAATTACGTAAGTGCTCTTTTTTATAAAATTTCTGGGACAAAGATGTTCAGTGGAAATTTATTCTGGAATTCTAAACAGATCATTATAAATTGTGTTTCAACGATGAACTGTTGCCATCAGTACAACGACCTCATCTGACGTCATCGTCTTCCATATTGGAACTTCATAGAGATTCGAAACTGGATTCAATTAGAACTCTTTAGTGATAGAACTTATGTTTTTCAATTCTAGGATTAATTTTTGGATTATATTCACAAACCGTAAGTCCCATTTCATATTTTTATCTTGTTTCCTAGGGAAATAAATTATTTTGCTAAAATTTACAAAGCTTGTTAACTTCACTCTTTTCTTTTGTTATATTTGTACGAGCCTACACGTAACACTATATATATATATATATATATATATATATATATATATATATATATATATATATATATATATATATATATATATATATATATATATATATCTTAATCTTACAGCCTCATCAAAGTCATTCATTTGTTTGTTTTCTTTTATTTACCGATATATTTCATCTTTAATAACTGCTGTTGTTACACAATTTTCAGTAATATATTTAAGATCGTTGCTTTCTTTTTGACATAAGTTTACTTCACACAATCGTCTAAGAAACAATGTAATCTCTTCCTGGTATTGGACACTAATAAATAAGTCAAACCATTCTTCTAATTTATCGCCAGGACCTATTAGAACATTGTTGTCCTTAAAAGCCCCTTCCTATTGTATGTCACATTGTACATAAGAATGAGCAGACAATAAAATAAAATAAAAATGCCTTTATATACAGTTTTGATCAAACCAAGCGCAAACTTTGTCTTTCAGCAATTTGTAGCATGCCATATACTCGTATCATGTGATTCGTTTGAGTACATTTAGTAATTAGTAATTAGTCTTCTCAGTCGCCTAGAACATAACAGATTTGGTGCATTTGGTAGTTAGTAAATAGGCTTCGCATGCATCTAGAACATAATGGAGTAGATAAATTTAGTTGTTAGTAATTAAGTTTCGCATGCGCCTAGAACTTAATTTGGTACATTTGGTAACTAGTAATTAAGCTTCGCAGTCGCCTAGAACATAACATATTTGGTAAGTTTAGTCGTTAGTAATTGGGCTTCGCAGTCGCCTTAAGCATAATAGATTTGGTACATTTAGTTGTTAGTAATTAGACTACGCATGCGCCTAGAACTTAATAGAATTGGAACCTTTGGTAGTTAGTAATTAGGCTTCTCAGTCACCTAGAAGAGGTTTCTGCAACCTAATTTACACAGGGTGCCACTTTTATCCGGATTAATTACAAAATGAACGAGTGCGTGTCACCAGTAAGAAAGTAACAGTGTCAAAATCGAGATTTTTGGCTGCCAAACAAAACCTCTCCTGATGCGATCACCTTGATTTGGTTGGGGACGATGGAATGTCCCATATTGCTACAATGTTCATTATTGACCGATGACTCCCTATTGATGTGTTCCTTATTTCTGGTTTCTAACACTACCTGTTTCCCCAGTGTAATCCTTTTCATAGCCATTACATTTGATATAATAAACCACCCCATATTTTTTTCGAATTTTCGGTTTTGTCCTTCACATGTAAAAATTATTATCTTAAAGAGTTGTATTGTTTGTGATATAAGTTGATCCCATGTTGTCTGAATACTCTGGCTAAGACTTCTGATGTATCACGGATATATGACATGTCAATGTTGTTCTATTTAGGCTACTCATGGTTTTGTGTGGGTTTTTTCCGCTTTTCTGGAAGTTTGAAATTCCACTCTGGGTAGCCATTTACCCTTAGTGCTGATTTGAATTTACATGCTCTACTTCCTCCAGTTGATCTGCCTCATCAGTGACTAGGGAGTTAGGTCCGTGTATTAAAGATCTTGCTACTGATCTCTTGTGTACCAGATGGTGATAGGCACAAAGTTCAGGTATTGGTCAGTGTGGGTTGGCTTTCTATACACAGTAACTTTGGTTGATCTATCATCATTTACATGTATACACGTGCCCAAGAATGGTAGCTTGCCATTTTCCTCTTGTTCTGAAGTGAACTGGATATGTGGGTCAACGGAGTTGAGATGATAAGAGAACTCATGAAAATGGTACTCGTGTAGTTTAGTTATGGCATCATCCAAAGAAAAACGACTAACAGTGAACGCTACATAGAAAGAAGAGTTAGAAAGGTAGAACTTACACAAGCGAAATTGTTTGGAGATCTAGCACAGTTGGGGAAATACTTAGAACACAAATATTGAAAACTATCAGGTCAAATGATGATATATACTTTGCATTAGAAGCAGCATTGAAACCAAAGGAGTAACAATAGCTGCTGTAAATATCACCATAGCAGTAAAAATATTAAAAGCTGCTCTGTCTGTTGGAAAAGTGTTTCGTTTTCGTATTATTGCTCTTATTCCACTTCATCCCACGAAATCCAAGTGAATCATTTTTTCAAACAAATCTAGAATGGCTTAATAAATATTGCCAACTATTTATTCAAGTTATCCAGCAACAACAAGAGAAGAAGAAAAACGCACAGACGGTTTATCCCTGTGTTATTTGTATTGTGAAAAGTTGGTTGTATTCATTCTTTAAAAAGATCTCCTTTGGTATTTTAGATGCGTTAAGAGGAATGCGGATGACAATATAAATGGTCGGATGATCATTGGAGTCTTTCGTGTGCGTTATACATGTTTTTACCAAATTATATATATATATATATATATATATATATATATATATATATATATATATATATATATATATATATA
>JAECUM010014620.1:0-49870 GCA_016617855.1 Megalonaias nervosa
GCCTAATTCTAGAACTCTTGGCACAGAAAATGAAAATATACAGTGATAAGAAATCACCTTGCTTGCAAGAGCGTTAAATAGGAAACCATTGTGAAACTTGAGCAGCAGAGAGGGTGAACAGACCACTTGCCTGAGACCTTATTTTTGAAAATTAAGGGTTCCTACGAAAGCTGAAAAAAAAGAAGTTTTTGTCTTAATAATTAAAACTTCTTTAATTTACCAGATTTTTTCACAATCTAGTCACTACGCGTTGGTCGTTCACCCTCTCTGCTGCTATAAATTAAACAGCCATTATAGATATTATCAATAATGAGTATTGGAGAACCACACTCAGCTAAATTAGCTCGAGAGCGACTAGAGGCAATTAAAAAATATCTACCCGTTCGTAATTCTGTTAAACAACAACTACAATCGCGTCAGGAATCTCAAGTTGAATTTGAAGAGGATACAAAACAATTATTTAAACCTATCACTGATACCACTAAAGGTATTCAACCTGTGTTGGAGAAAACCGCTGAAGTAACTGGAAAAATAGCTGAAGGAACTGAAAAAATAGCAAGAAGAACTAAGAAAACAAAAGAAATTTTACGTGAACTTCCAGCCGAAATAGCTGCTGCGATGCCAGTCCCGGAAATACCTAAAGATGAAGATCAACCTGAAGGCGCTGAAGAAGAAGATGATGAAACAGAAGGTGCTGAAGCACCAGCTCCTGAACGAAAGAGTCGTGTAATAAGTAATGCTGAATTGATAGATAAATTTAATGAAGAAACTGTTAAGGTAATTAAGAAACTTGACCTACAACAATTACCTCAATTTGCTGTGAGTAGTTTTAGTCAAAGAGATAAATTAATGAAACCTGAACACGTTAAAGATATTAAAAACCGTGAACAATGGAAAAAAATATTATATCGCATACGTATTAATGTTGAACAAGCTAAAGCTGATGATCTACTTTATCGGGATTATAGTGATAAATTTGATAATTTAGTCAAATCAGTAAAAGAGAAGAAAAAACCTCCAAAACAAACAACACCAAAACAATTTGAGCAATCACTTCGTGATTATCCAGAACCACAAAAAACACCACCGAAACCAAGTAAAAAAACACCACCAAAACCAATTGAAGAAGAGGAAGAGGAAGAATTTCAAGACGCTCCCGGCGCAACTGGAAGTGGTCTAGGAAGTGGTCTTATTACTTGCCCCAATAATGTCCTTGCTGATGTCGATCGATCAGAAATTCTCATCGGAGGAAAAAGAGCTGGTAATAATTCCCCAGAAATCATTAATGAAGTAGCTGATATTTGTAAACGATTATTTAGTGGCGGCATCATGGATATTAATGTGTATCGATCCCTCATTAATGAAATCGCCGATGATTATTATAGTGATTAAGTATGTAATTAGTGATAAAAACAATTAATAATAACAATGATCGTGCATGGTACTCAACGTGGACCTACCATGGTCAGGGTAATAAACTCTCGATTACCGATATACAGAGCAACCTACGGAGATGGACTAGGTGATGTTGTTCAGGGTCTGTTTACGAGAATAGCCCCAAAAGCAATACCGATTGCAAAGCAACTAGGAATGAAAGCTATTGACGTTGTTCGTGAAAAAGGTATAGGCGCTGTTGGTAATCTCGCTAGCAAAGCGTTTTCAGCAATTAAAGATAGACTATCACGATTAATACGCAGACCACAAACGACCCGACCTCAGCCTGTGAAATTGCCCAGCACTGAAGTGATGCCAGCAAATGTCAGTAAAATAATAAATCAAGCAGCTAATCAAAAACTAGCGGAGTTAGCTGATATCCCGATGTCTGAGAAGGAAAAAAATATAACCGCTAGTCTGATAGCAGGAAGTGGTCTTCGAGTTAGACGAAGACGATACTAATAAAGATGTTTAAGCGCATATCTGACCCCGCGTTTGACATGGACGCACCAGTTCTCAAAGATGAGTCTGTGCGCGGTTATCAGTATTATTCTTACGACGCACGAATTCCAGATCAGCGTGGACGAATTGAACTACAGGTTCAGGATACAAGTAGGTATTTCCTACCCGCTGAAGCATTCATTGAAGTAGAAGGTAGACTTTTAAAAACAGATAACACAGATTATGGAATTGGTGATCGATTTGGTTTTGTGAATAACGGTATTATGGCTTTGTTTGATAGCGCTACGTACATGATTGATGGAAAAAATATTGAATCAATCCAGAAAGACGTTGACGTTGCAACAACAATACTTGGTCTGGCTAGATACAGCGATGATTATTCAAGATCGGCTGGCCCATCAATGATGTTTGCAAAGGACACAACTAATCAATCCGAACAGAGGAATGTAACACTAAATGCAGCTGGGGACACAGTTATATCAATGAATGAAAATTTCAACTTGGGATTCGCATCTCGTAGAGCAATGCTTGGTGATGATGAAAGGTTTTCTTGTGCAATTCCACTGTCACACATATTTGGATTCTGCAGAAATGTTAGAAAGGTTATTTTCGGAGCCAAACACACAGTTGTACTTGTGCGAAAAGGCGATGATAATGATGCAATGTGGCACGCTGTGGGAGAGGGCGCTGATGCAAATGCTATAGCTGCTGCAACTGCGGCACTTCATGGTAAAGTAGTACTAACAAAACTTTCACTGTGGATGCCAGTGATGACTCCCTCGATATCTGAAGATCGGTTACTATCTTTTATGAGTCAAGGTGGTAAATCAGCGTTATCATGGTTAACGATGACCACAGATGCTGTTCAGAGTGCAATTGATGGTTTATTTACATGGCAGATAGCTTCTCAGCAAGGTGTTTCTGCACCACGACAC
The DNA here is from genome assembly GCA_016617855.1 of Megalonaias nervosa. Classification (NCBI taxonomy): domain Eukaryota; kingdom Metazoa; phylum Mollusca; class Bivalvia; order Unionida; family Unionidae; genus Megalonaias; species Megalonaias nervosa. The sequence continues at coordinate 2,832 of JAECUM010014620.1, forward strand.
ATATTTATTGCGTTTCAAAATACTGCACGAATAAACTCGCAAACACATAGTCATATGATATTTGACCAACTCGGTGTTTCTGAGGTTTCATTAAGGATTAATGGACATCAAGAACCATCCGAGGATATATTACTGAATTTTGCAAATAATCATGTAGCACGTGCATATCATCGATTAATGACATTCATGGGACGTGATCAAAATGTTGATACTGGTTTACAAATATCACAGCGTGATTTTACAACGCTGTATCCGATCTATTACTTTTCTCTAGAACATTTAGATTTAACCAGACAATCTGTTGTAGATATTCATTTTCGAGCTCGTGTAACTCGAGGGGTTATTGTAAATTACAGAGCAATTGCCGTTATACTCAGCGATAAATCGATGTTACTCGAAGGTGTTGGTGGACGAATGAGAGTTATTGATGCCCCAGTAGAAAACATGTAATTAGATCGTTCATAATATTAATAATGTCATATCATCACGTTAGTGTGAGTCTGACTCCTGGTCAGATTAAAAGGCTGCAATCAGCATCAAAAAATAACTATGGAATAAAAATATCGCTAAAGCGAGAACAGATGACCGGTGCAAATAAACTATCATTGACCGAGCGTCAGTTCAAAAACTTCAATGACGCTAAAAAATCAAATAAAGGCGTCAAACTTAATCTTTCTGCGGGCGCTATCAAAGATATTGCTAAAACGGGTGGTATATTTCCACTTCTCGCAGCAATACCAGCATTAATAGCAGCTGCAGCACCAGCTGTTGCAAAGGCAGCTGCGTTAGGTGCTGTTGGAACTGCTGCTGGAATGGCATTAAAGAAAGCAACTGGACAAGGAATCAAAAAAAAGGGAAGAGGTTTAAGATTACCAGGGACCCCACATTCATGGTACGGAAAGGGTCTAAGATTACCAGGGACAGTTTACTAATATCACCTATGTCCAATTTTGATTTACTTAATGCTGCTAAGCAATTAAAAATAAAAAATTTCAGAGGTGTTTTTATGCGCGATCAATTACCTACCGTTGCAATGCAACATGAAACCGGTATTATTAATCTCGATTAAAATTCTGGCCCAGGCACGCACTGGGTCGCATATGCAATTGATCCACGTGGAATTATTTATTTCGATTCGTATGGATTAGCACCACCAAAAGAATTTCTTCATTACGTTAGCAATAATACTGCTCCAGTCTGGTATTCAACGCTACCAACACAAAAAATAACTGATCCTCCAATATGCGGCCGTGAAACCCTCGCTATGCTTGATGCTGTATCAAAATCAACAGCACCGCCTCATAAAGTCGTGCACGCGTTCACTACACTACGTCATAGCACTTAAACTGATATCAGTAAATATAATGGTAGATATTTATGGAAGATCCTCAGGTAGAGCTCAGAAGTTCGATTTATCTAAATATGCAACCATTGATCAACTCAGAAATGAAATCGATGATTTATTAAATATAACGAGTGTGGATCAAAATGAAGTCGTCGTTTTTCAGGACAAACAAGGACGATTAAAAACGAGTAATATACAACTACTAGATGTTCTTATACGAATTCCCAACGCGGTTGTTAATAATGTCGTTACTTTCACTGATCAAGGTAAAATACAGGATTCCGGTAAGTCTGTTAACGATTATGTTAAAAAAACTGGTGATGTATTTACCGGTGACATTATTATGTCAGGAAGAAAAATTACGTATCTTGGAGATCCAATCGCAGATACAGACGCAGCAACAAAAAAATACGTCGATAATCAAGAATCCAAATACGTGTCAGTGCGTGGTGGTATAATGCGTGCATTTCTCAACATGAATAGTAATGGTATTAATAATCTCAGAACACCAGAAACAGATTTCGACGCTGCAACGAAGAAATACGTCGACGATAAGGAAATTCCAATAACTACTTCATTAACGATTATCAATGATGGAATTGCTGCATTTAGAACTGAATATTTTAATCATGTACAAACATTTCTAAATTTTCGTAGAAATGTAAACAGATCTATTAACGAATTTTTTGGAACTCCACCAACTGTTATTATTAATCTCGCTGACATTAACGCAAGACTCAACGATATCATTAGTGGTATTCCTAACATTATTCAAAAAACTAATCTCGTTAAAATTCCTCACAAGCAGATCATTAATATCGTGTACACAGTCGCATCAGGAAAAGCAACATGGTCGCAGGAAAATAACACTTTTAAACATACCGCAGAGGTTACTGGTGTATACAGATTATCTGTATTTTGTGCTGAAAAATTTACTATATTTACCACATTTCCATGGCGTCATTCAACCGATGATTTTTCTGGAATTGTGTCTATAGTGTTAAATAAAGATGTCGGGGAAACGTTTATGCTAATAGCGAATGATAAAAAGCTAACCACAGCAGATTATTGGTGGTGTATTGAGTTCGTAGCTGAAACTCCTCAATTAGTTACCTAGATAAGTATAATGAATCAAGAGTCATTTATCGACGTTCAACGTCACAGATACACTCAAGTATGTGAGTGTCAAACCAAACTAAAAAATATCATCGACGATTACACGATAAAGGTAAAAAAATATCGTCGTCGTATGGTCGTTATTGATATAATGATATACTCGGTTTCTGCTGTTATTGCTGGAACTGGATTATTACTATCAACAATAACGATGACAGCGCCTGCAGTTGTAACGATTATAGTTTCAACGGCAACAACATGCGCAGGTATTTTCAGTATTATCTCTAAAAAAAAAATATCTACGTGTACGAATGATAAACTAAACGAGTACGTGATGAAATTACACACAGCAACAGCCGCATACACTAAATTATGCTCGTATATTTCAGCGTATCTCAGTGATGGTAAAATATCCGATGAGGAGTTCGTAACGATAATGAAAACCTACGATGAAGCATTCATAATGGAACGCGACGCGTTCTCTAGTGACGGAAAGATGGAGAATTAAATAATAACGATAATAATAATGTCAGAGTCGCAATTACTTCAGCAGATCGTGGCTAATACAACGCCGTCAAAAACTACTATGATATCATTAAGTTCAACCAATCCTGAATTTAGCGTTAATTTTCCGACTGCAATTCCAGCAAAGGAAATAGCATTAGCGCAATTACGAGTTCATTATAGTTGGCCTAATATTAGATCAAAACCGTTTAGTGGACAACAACCAAATAATTCACTGGTATTTGCGAATAAAAATAAACCGGATGGAACACCTGACTGGTAAGTTGTTGGAATTTCAACGGGCAGTTATCAAATAGAACAGATTAATGATGAGTTCCAACGCAGAATTAAATCTATCACAGGGAAAGAATCTAAAATAGCGATTACTGTTTATGAACCAACACTATCAGCGGCGATTGAAATAAATTCTCCTGATTACCTCGTAGATATTTATCAAAGTTCGATTAGATCCGTTTTAGGATGGCCTGATGTCGCACCTGTTTATAATGGAGTTTCAGAACCAAAACTAGAAGAATTTAAAACGAGTGAAGAAAAATTCATTAAAGATCCAGAATATCGAAAAAAACAACCATGGAGTAATAATACAAGATTTGGATTTCCAAACGAAGATAGATATTATTTTACCGATTTTGACGGTAAAAGAATCCCCAGGTTGAATAAAGCATTATTTATTGTTAACATAGACACCAGGACGAAGATTAGTTCCTATACGGTTGATGTAGAATTTATTAAACATTTTTTAGATACTCTTAAACCTGAATACGATAAAACGTTTAATGATTTAAGAAATTTACTTATTTCATTATCTCAACATTATAATGAAAGTGTAAAGCAGCAAATAATTGAGTCAATAAAACATTTAAATGGTATCTTATTCGATTTATACATCGTCAATCGAAGTATTATAATCACTGCGACTAAACTCGATGGAAACCGTTACACAAATCCAGAATCTAAACAAGTTTTTCTTAATCGTTATAAAATAACAGAAAAAGATTTACAAACATTTGTTATACCGGATTTAAATAACGCTGAAATGAAGAAATCGTTAAGTGATCTTATTGAAGAATATTATCCGGGAGTAATTGAATCGTGGAAAAAAATAGCCCCACCACCGGTTATATTAAAACACAATAACAATCCCTTTAGTGCCGGTAGACATATATCACCAGGCATTGTAAACATAACAACAACAATTGCAGTCAATCTGGTATGTGATGTTATTGAAGGTAGCTATCAGGTAGATCTTTCTAAATCTAGCCACCGCAGTGGCACTGCGGAGCAAGGGTATATATTATTCAGTTTTAGTCCGATTGTCCCTCCAGGTTCGCTAATTGTGTCAGAACCAATTAATCCCGTTTACCTGCGAGTTCATAATCCATTTCTGACAAGAATAAATTTCAAACTCACTGATCAGGCAGGAAACATTTTGGACACGAGGAACGAATCCCTAAATATAAACCTGTATGTACGCTCATAGAGCGTTTTTATTATTTAATCAGGGGTATATAATCTGATGAGTAAATACATAAATAATAATCAAATTTCTATGATTAAAGCAATTGTATATATAATAAAGCGAGATAACTCGGCTATCTCTCTGCAGTAAATTGAACGATTATTTCCCTTACTACGTTACCTGTACAAACCCAGTTGTATATACGTGTATAGCGTATATTAGTCCGTCTGTCTGTTACCTTAACGAACTATAACTTTATGCGTGCAAAATTATTTTATGAATTTTGAAAAACTGAAGTACAATTGTACATTCTATTAGTAATACAAGTTCTGTGAGACAGCGTAAATATTATATATATACTTAAATTTAACTATATTATTGATAAGAGAACGATGGCCGAAATGGTAAGACGGTTTGACGTAGATCGAAGCTCTACAGACTCTCGCGTGTTCGAGTCTCCAAAAATGCTAAAGATATTATCTTGCATTTGCGACTGATGCTTATTTAATTGGGGGAACCCGGAGAATTTCCTCGATATCCACAACAGACAAAATACACTCTCCTATCATACACCCTTGAGGGTGTACGTTTTACACTCCCGGGGTTTTGTATGGGGGGAGAGTGTACAAAATTTGTTGGACGTAGACAAGATTCCCCCGTCATCACCATTGTATATATTTCATGTTCATATATCATTAGGATAAGTTTATGTTTGTGCCGTCCAAAATCATAAACCATCTGTATATATTTCATAACCATACAATCATTAGGATAAGTTTATGTTTGTGCAGTTCAAAATCAAAATCATAAACCATCTGTATATATTTCATAAAACCATATATCACAAACAAAACAGCTCCCTGACAAAACAAAAAAAGAAAGTCATGGGAGCTAATATTTTTTTATATTAAATATATAAATATATATATATATATATATATATATATAATGAACCAAGAAAATATTAATGATATTATTTCTGCTATTAAAAAATTAAAACATAACGGAATAAAAATATCTGATAATCTCGACCCTCAGAAAATCATGTGCGATTTTGAATTACTGCAACAAAGAAAATTTGATAATAAATATACACTATCTTCAAACTACAGATTTATAAAATTAATTTATCAATCCATGCTTGAATCACTAGCTATGGTAAACGACAGTCAGGTAAAGTTATTTGCACCTCTTGCGCGTTCGATCGAAAATATTAAATCCGAACTGTCTCACGAGTACGAAAGAAAAAAGATTGTGGATAATCGTGTAATGCAATTAAGAAAGATTATGCTATCTGATTCTGTCAATGCTGAGAGCGGTGAAGATGAACCCCTGACAGAGTCAGTGACTGTAATTATGGCTAAACAAAATCCTTGGGAAAATTAACGTAGATATCTCACATAGATATGCTTCTGTGGATACCTCATATTATATCCCAACCATGTTTCAGTAGGTAATATTAAAAATACGGTAGACTAAACGTATTGAAAATTTATTTTTTGTGTAAATCTTTTGGAAAAGGAAGATTTTTGTATATTTTCTGCGACAAATTGTACCGATCGTGGTACTATATCAAAATATTTGGCAGCAGAATTAATTGATTCAAAACTAATTTCTTCCCCAGTCTCTGTATTCACTGATTTAATAGCTCTCTTTCTGTATAATTTACACCTTCCTGTGTTTCCGGATTTACAATTTTGACTCTGTGTAGTAACTCGTAAATTAGAAATCGAATTATCGAGCTTATTGCCGTTGATGTGATCCACCACATACCCATCCTTGATCATTCCAAAATAACACTCGTAGGTAAATATATGAGATAAATATCCTTTTTTCTTGCCATTAGCAGTAAATCTAAGATAACCAGTATTATTAATACTACCTACTGGTTTTTTCAATCTGCAGTTTCTAATCACACCTTCTCGAGATGCTTCATAATTAGTAAGGATTGGATGTGACACAAACTCATTTTGTTCCATTTATATATAATGCTATTTGTTTAAATCATTATTTTTTTTGAAAATCTAGCCAAATAATCTTCTTCGGTTTTTATAGGAGAGTCAGCGTTATTTTTTTTGTCATAATATCGTTTTAATTCTCTGTATTTTTTACCACCGCATTGCGCACACAGTTGAGTTTTTCCTCGCACTCCAGCACTACACACAATACACGGTTTTGGTCCTAGACTTCCATTTCTGACACATTGCATATGATAACTACAGTATTCATTCACGCATGATCTGTTACACGGAGACGTATATCCAATTTTGAGCCAAACACATTTGTTTTGTGTTTCAATCATATACAAAAGATTAATGTTCAATTAAATATATACTTGCCCTAATTATAATATGGAGGAATTATCCGTTATTGAACCTTCCCCTGCTAGATTTGACCTTGACAGACTATCAGAATATAAACTTATTACTTCGATGCAGGATCTGACATTAATGGTAACCGAACGTATTCGTGAAGCAAAAAAGGAATTTCGTGACGATGGTGCAGTTCATGCATGGTCAACATTCAGAGTTGGAAATGTTACTAATATGATGAACGACAAACGAGGAAAAGTAATTATTAATCACCTTGATAATCAAAAATATTTTATTTTAATAAAATTTATTGTAAATACAGAAGAAGATATTTGGATTATTCGTGATAAGCGTGATCCAGTCCGTGTGCAGCCCGGGGGTAATATTGTTCTTTTGAGTAATAAATCTAAGCCCGGAATACTTACTGGCATTGATAAACCCTACTATATACAAAGTTATCCAGCAACTGCAGTTGTATATGGAATATTTCCGCTAAATAATAAACCTAATGTTGCGGATCTGAAACCGATGAAAATATCAAGAATAAACTGCGTAGCTGAACGAGTTACAGAACATTTTACAAATGCGATACGTGGTAATGGCTTAACTGATTTAAGACGAAAAAAATAAACACATGGGCAGAGTCCGTTAAAGATACCGGAGCGTCTATCAAAGATGTCGCTGAGCTAGAAAAGAAATTAAAATTCCCAATAATAGTAAAAACGCTGACAGGAGAGATTTTATATAAATCGAAATATAAATCAAGAGGAGCTCCGATAGATATTATTGATCATAATTCACATGCATGGACCTCAGCAGTAACAATATTTCCACGAGATAGAACGGTTAAATTTTATAACGGTGACATCTTTGATTTTATTAAAAATATCAGCAAAAGCGACCCTGTATCCGTTTGGTTATTTCAGAGTTCGGAATATAATCATTACGATCAGTTTGTACGGCCTAACGGTGATATTTATCGTACAGAATTTCTTCATGAAGAAATGGAACATCTTGCATTGAAATATACCTCTGATGATATCATAGTTGGACAATTACTGAATAACTGCTTTACCGTACCATCGGTTGCTGCCCATTTCGCTCAGGAAAAAAATTTATGGAAAACGACACGATCAGAATTCCTTGAAGATGTCAAGAAAAGCTGTTTAGAATATGGTCACGGTGGATTATGGAACACCAAATACAACCATAGTGATGTTATCTCAGTTGATATGGTAGCGTGTTATCCTGGTAGTTTTCTTGGATATGGAGTATGTTCTAAGTACTTTAAGAGATTCGGACATCCTACACATGACATGACCAGGGTTGCGATAAACGGACATTTACCAGATTTTGACTTAACCGGATTTGCTCATGTAGAATTATTCGAATTTGCAGAAAATCTCCATCCCATTACTTATGCTTGGTTTGGAAGACATTTTTCAGAGCGATGTTGGGTTCCAATAGTACTATTGCGATATATGCTTGATGTTGGATTTTTAATATCGTTGAGAGTAACTGAAGCGATTATATCGTATAATTCACAGAAGCAAGTCTGGTTACCAGAACCGAACAGATTTAATACTGATGATACCAGAAAAGAATTCCCTGATATTGATGAAGATCATATTATTAAAATAAATAAATGCAGAAACGAATACGATGAGAAATTTACAAAAGATCTCGGTAGAAAGATAATCGGTAAATTTACTCAAGGTGGTTCATACGATTATAAACGAGCGTGTACAAGATTGATTATGGACGACGCTGAACTAGATTTTATAATCGCTGATACAACTGAGAAAAATATGTTTATAAACAGATGTAATGCTTATGTATCAGATGGAACAAAACGAGGTACCATTGTGAGCTACCTTGATGGCGACTCACCACAATTTACTCATTTAAGATCTTCGATGTTAGCTTATGTTTCGATAAACCTACTATCGATGATAAATAAATTTCCTCACCACGCTGTCAGAGTCGCTACGGATTCATTTTATGTACATAAAAAATATAAGGATTTATTAAAACTCGGTAATGGTGAATGGGGGACGTGGAGGATAAAACAAGAAAATATATTTAGTTATTCTGAATCTGCAGATGTTGAAATTGTGGAGATATATTACAGAAATAATAATCAAACATCAAAGTCATCTGCACCATCTGTGTACGATCCTGTATCTAGACATAAGACTGTTTATCTTAATGGGTGTGGTGGTTCAGGTAAAACAACCCGTGTAATTAACTTATTTATAAATAATATCTCAGATATGATTGTTTTAACACCGACGCACAAACTTGCTAGAGAAATAAAGCAACGAGGAGTAAAATCGTGTACATATCACAGTTTCTTTAGATGGTGCGGAGACACGTGGACTCCATCGCGGATGGGTGAAAAATATGTACCTAAATATATTATATGGGACGAGATATGCACGGTGTCGTTAGAAACACTAAAAACATTTCTTGATTGGTTGTTATTGAAGAATACCGCTGTGATTATGTGCGGCGATCATGGTCAACCACCACCCTTTGTTGGAGAGTCTCCACATGAATGGCTGAAGAATAACGTAAATTATTATGAAGAAATACATAATGACCATAGAGCTATTGATGAACCGCTGAAAGAGTTTAAAAGATTAATCAGACTTCAGCCAAACAGAGTACAATGTGAGATAATGCGAGGAGTAATTCCAGAGACTTCTATGAATGAATTTTGGACTTCATGGAATCCCGCTGATTTAATAGTCGCGAGTAGAAAGATAGTTCGTGATGAACTACAGAATAAATTATTTACGTTACATAAAGAAAAGTTTCCAACATTACCTGTACCTTTGTGCTATCGCCCCTCAGATACTCGACGACAGAATATTGAAGTTGAAATACCAGGTGGAGACGCTGAAAATATCCGAGTACAAAATCTTGCACTGAATGACATTGTTTTGGTTGCCTGTGATGTTATTGAGAGCGCATTGAACATGGAAAAATCACCGTGGGTGTTAGGATACGCTATAACGATTCATTCGTCACAGGGATTAACTATCTCTGATACAAATATCTGGATTGTAGATGATCGTATCGAATGGTCAAACTTGGTCTATCTTGCAGTATCTCGTGTTAGAAGAATAACTCAACTACATAGGGTTATTATAGATTACGTGATAACTGAGGAAATTACTAATGACGATGTTGTAATAAAGAAAAAATTAGCTGGTTATAAACAATGTGACAAAAAAAAATAAGCGTGATTTTGATATTGATATTGAATTTATTATAACACTAAAGCAACTACAAAATAATCATTGCGCAAGTTGCAACTGTAATATGTTATGGCAGTGTTCGAATCCAAGACAATTTACCGTAGACAGAATTAATAGTGATCTCGGTCACACACGTGAAAATGTAATGCTGACCTGTCTTGATTGTAATCGACGTCGAGGTTCTGGACGTTTACAAAATTGAGCTTGGTGGTAATTGTGTATCCTCAGGAATTATTTGCAATTGTTCACGTACAAATCCACGTTGAGGGGCTGTAGAATCTAATCTGTATATTGGAGGTCTACCAGTGGATCTAACCACGCTAGAAATTTTATGTGTAGTCACGCTCCAGATAGGATCGGTTGCTCTTCTTTTACCACCTTCAAGTTCGCCAGGTTCATATAAATATCTAACTGTAACATTACCTAATACTGGTTGAGAGAAAGATTCACGTCGTTGTATTGGTATATATATTTTTTTGATCGCATTAGAAGGTTTCATGGAAGTTGCACGAGTAATTTCATTATTCAACGCAGTTATCACACTCGGTAATCTTGCAACCCATTCACGAGATCTATCCTTGAGGTCAGTAGATATTTCCTTTGTATATTGGTATCCAAATAACCGCTCAGCAAGTGTTCTATTAAATCGTTCAACGATTGCCTGATCACGATGAATTTCAGTATGTCCTCGTCTGATTTTAACGTTATGTTTTTTCATCAATGATGATACTACTCCAAGAAATTCTTTACCAGGATCAACTTGTAATAACCGTGGCCATCGTAGACCACCACGTTGATAAATGCGCTCAAACGCAGATGCAACTTCAGATGCTGTCTTTGTTGATAATGGCTCCGCTTCTTTGTATCTACTCGCAACATCAACGACAGTTAACGCGTATCTATACGTCTACGTGTTTTAATGGTATCGTGTGGTAAAAACAGTATATCCGCTTGATGAACTTCATTAGGAACGCTAACATCAAAATGCGCATACTGAATTCTATTAGGTGGACTTAGGAAGATTTGCCATATTGCCTGTCGTGCTAACCATGATGCAGCAACATCACGTGAAACTTTTGCTGCTTGGACGAGTTTACTAATCGCTGCTTTACCTCTCCAAAATCCTCTCGGGGAATAATAAACAGATTCCATTATGATAGTTATATAATTAATTGCCAGCCCCTAGCACTAGTTTACCTTTCATAGCAGTTTTTACTAGAAAACTAGCGAGAGATTCTCTGAGAGATTTATTAGGTATAGAATTTAATGCGTGAATCAATTTCACATCTGCGAGATGTCGCTGTTGTAAATCCTTACTTTTATACGCGACATCATGAACGTAACACGCTTGATCAATCTTATTTACTGGATACTCTCCTGGTTTTGGTTGATCTTGGTTATCGAGTCTGATATCGAGACGAGTTCCTGGACCACAATAATTATATCCGGGTAAATGTTTCTCACCGGGGTATTTAGCCCATGGAGTTCCTGGTAATTTTCCTAACGAAGCAGCGATATCACCCCCACCTGTCTTTGTTAGAATAAATTTATATTTCTTGGTGCCACATTTCACACACTTGCCTGTAAGTGCACGTCTTTTATTTTTTGTTGTTATTGTCGTTAATTCAGTAGTATCGGTAGGTGCTCTGCATCGAGCACAATATAGACTCATATTATTTATTATATGGATATAATTGACTTTTCTGCGACACGAAAACAAGAGCCAGTAAAGCACCATCCAGCGCTTCCGAATTCTATCAGAATGATTATAATAGGTCCGTCCGGAAGTGGAAAAACGCAATTATTACTTAATCTAATAATGAGATGGCTGAAGTGGGATAAATTATATTTGATAGCGCCATCTGTAGATGATCAGAGATGTTACGAAGTACTTAAAGATTTTAATGAAAACGCAAAATTGTTGCATGAAGACAGTGAAGTCATAGACTTTATTACTGATATTGATGAAGCACCATCTGTAGATGATCTGGATGGATTCATTAATAATTTAGTAGTGTATGATGATGTTATGCTGGACAAACAATCAAATCCAGCTAGAATATTTTCACGAGGTAGACATAAAAACACAGACGTGATTTATGTTACACAGCGTTATACACAAATTCAAAAAGTGATCAGGGATAATTGTAACGTTTTAGTTGTATTTAATGGAGTAGATAATCATACGCTGCAAAATATTTATTATACTTGGTGTTCTGGGGACATGGACATGAACAAATTTAAAAATTTCTTTTCAAAAGCACAAGCTGCTCCCTTTGGTTTTGTAACGATAAATTTACATGATCCAAGGTCAAGATATCGTAACGGACTTGATACAATTTTTGGATAAAAACCATAGCAGCAGAGGGGGGTGGACGACATACGTGTAGTGACCAGATTGTGAAAAAATCAGAAAAAATCTGGTCAATTAGAGAAGTTTTCATTATTAAGGCAAAAACTCTTTTCAAAAATAGGGTCTCTACAAAGTTGTAGGGTCCACCCTCTCTGCTGCTCCAGCACATTGCAAAAGTACACGTCCTGTGATTCTAGTGGAGTAAATAGTGGTCTCTTCCATCTCCAGGTTTTAATTTGTAAAGCATGGGCAGACATCCTTGGTTTTGAAAGAATAATTTTGTCACTGTTACCAGTGGCGGCGCGAGGGTTCGAGGCGCCCGGGGCAATGTTCTTTAGTGGCTCTCCTACTTTGTCACAGAGAATAGTTTTTATGTCATTTGCCAACTTCCATCTTCCCACTCCCATCCCCTATAAGTTTTGTGAATAATTGCCACCCTTACACTAAGACGAGGTAAAATATTCAAATACTCCTGATATCCACACTTTGATGAAAATTTGGAAATGCAAAATGTCACCAAATTTGACCTTTTAAGTGATTCTGGCAAATCCCACTTACGGAAAGAGCAAAGTAAATTTCATCATTCTTAACTCCAGATGGACTTTATCGCTATAAAGTGATGCCGTTTGGGATGAAACATCTTTAACATTTCCGAATTTCGAAGATTGATTAAACCAAAGTGACTACAATCCGGTTGCACGCCATCATTTAAATCTTTACTGTGTGGGACATGTATAACTAAATTGACTGAATGATTAACAGGATTATCTCTATCAACGTATTCATTTAACATATTTACATGGCAGAGATATTTATGTTTCCGCCTCCCAGGAGTGTTAACGATATAATTTAAGTCACTTACTTTCTTTAACTGTATTGGGACCATAATACCTAGCCTGAAGATGACTTTGAGGTATGGCCAAGAGAGACATAACTTTATCACCAGGCTGAAATGTTCTTTCCTTCATAGTTTTATCATACCTTAATTTCATTTTTGATTTAGTTGAGTGAAGGTTGCTTCTGGCTATTTCACAAGCCTTTGTCAGTTTACTTCTTAACTCGGAGACATAATCAAGAGATTAACTTCTGACTCATCTGTTAAAAGAATTTTATATCTCAACTTCAGTGGTCCATTTACACTATATCCAAAAACTGGTTGAAAAGGAGTAAAATCTGCCATTTGACAGGTATATTAAGATCCACAGTATTCGGAAACATCACTTAAGTTTCGGCCAATAAAAATGATCTAAGATCTTGCGGCAAGTCTTATTGACTCTTTAAATTACCAGCCAATGAAGTTTCATGGGCTAAGCTAAGCATTTCCTGCCTATACAACAACAATTCAATAGCTCACTGGTCACTCGTCAACAGCGGGTACATCAGACAGTATTCATTTTCTCATTCGGACCCATTCATTTTACAAAATAATAAGTTGGTACCTCTGCTGCTTCAGTTTTGCTAATAGCCATCTGAAACGGATAGGATCTCATGATCGTTTGACTCTTCGACAAGTGATTATCGTTTGTCACCCTGATAAGAAATGGGAGAATGAGTAGTCAAAAAAGGAGCACAATGATCAATTCAATGTGACTGATGAATAACAGAGCGAAAGTGATCGCATCCGAAGATCAAAAAATAACTGTCATTCGAAGGAACGATTTCCTGATCAACATCATTCTCAAAAGCTCTTTTTGCCATAGTTCTAGTAACTGCACAAGCAGGTATAAATCAGGGATTTCGGTTTCAATAGGATCAAATTTTGATTCAAACATGAATTGCCGCTTACAAATGGATTAATCACAACCTTGTCTCCAGCTGAGGCATTACCTAGAAACACATTCAATTGGCTAATAATTCACAGCTCCGATGTCACTGGTCCTGAACCTAAGTCTGATGACAAACATTATGGAGTGGAATATGAAAAAAGCCTGAACAAGAACACTTTCATTAGAAGAAGACCACGCAGACAAAACTAAAGTACCTGAAAATAAACGCACAAGCTCTTGTGTCCCTCATATTTTAATAGAGAAAGGATTTTCCGAATCACCAATAACTGATATAGAATCTTTTGACATGAATGATTCATAATTCCATAATAAAATCAGATTGGGGTTTATTTGACCCAAAAAATTTATTGTTTCCTATATATGACCATGTCTTTGACCTCTTTGAAGCAAGAGTATTTGGAACAGCTCTGTCTTTATTTTGTTGCTTACTTTTCAACGTAAGCAATTATAAATAACGTGACCTATTTTCTTCCAATAAGTGCACGTAGGAAAAGATCCTGATTTCTGAGCAGTCTTATAATAAGTTTGATTGTTATAAGTTGTGACAGATTGAAATTTGTAGGTACTCTCATGAGACAGAGTCATTTTCTTACTAAGAACATGCTGAGAGTAAAACATATTTACAAATGGAACTTCGTAAGTCAATGAATAGTCGTCAGCTCTAAAAGCAGCGTTTTCATAAATATCTACATGGTGTTCGTTAAAGTAAGTCTTGACCTCACTATGGGCGCAGATTTTAAATTCCTCGACTAACACAAGTTGTCTAAGTTTCTTAAAATCTTCATCAATCTTCTTAGATGCACACCACCTATCAAATAGTTGGTTCTTTTCCCTTGCAAACTCGTCATGGATTTGGCTAGTTTCTATTTTTGCAATTCCGAAGCTCGTGCTACATGACGCAGGTACCGAATCATAATCCTCCAAGATACATTCCTTGATTAAAGCATAATCAGTGTTTGCTTCCGCTGACAATGAAGTATAAACTTCACGAGCTGCCTACAAGTACACCTTGTAGTAATAAAGTCCATTGCTCCTTTGACCATTTAAAATTTTCAGCTAAGTTTTCAAAAATGCGGAAAATATTTATCTACGTCATTTTCATTAAAATGGGGTACTAACCAAATATTTTTGTAACATCAAAAACTGAAATTTTAAGGAGTACTTTTTGCTTGCTAGTTCAATTCTTTTAATTTTAATTGCATTTCCATCTCTTTGTATTTGTAATTTCATTTGCACCCCTCTTCTTTTTAAATGTGCATTTGCCGCTCTTCCCTTCCTCTTCTTTCTAAATTTGAATTTCTCTTAATTTGAATTTCTTTCTTCTTCGTGAATTTGCATTGTAACAAGATGAACCGGGTTAGGGTCAGGTTACACTAAGAATGATAAAGAAAATAGGCTATTTATTTATATATGATTAAAGATAGAAAATCCTCCACCAACTCATGTGGATAAATTCCAACATTGGATATTTGACACAATGATGAGTACTGAGTTAAATATTTGATATAACGCAAAATGATACTGTTCCTGACTGTAATAAATTGTACGTGTAATTTAAAACAAATAGTCAACAGTAACGAATGTATACAAAATTAAACCAAAAAACGCACAAAAATAAGCAATGATTAATCACTCAAACAAATAATGATATGGTCACGGTTTCACTCAGCTAATGATGATGGCGATTCTCTCCGTGATAGATGATTTCCACACAGATAATGGCAATAACGATTTTCACTTAAAAATAGTAATTAGTGAATTTCAAACAAACAATTACAACGGCAAGTTTTCATTAGATTTTCACTCATAGTGAAAATGATTATTCAGAAACATTGGGACACATATTTTGTGGCGCCCCGTTTACAACCACAAGGTGTTTTCAGCCCCACCATCCTGCCCGATGATCAAGGAGCCACCACGAATGGTCCGCCCTCTCGGTCTGCCTAAGGATCCTTGGAACCCCTTTTGTTCCCTGCAGACCCGATGGCCCCGAAGCTTTGTTCCCTCATCACGAGATAACCACTATCTATCCCGTCACTCCGTCAACTGAAAATATAACAGCTTAATCTGTGTAATATCTGTTACACGGTCATGTATAACGTATGTGATCCATGCGGGTAAGTGGAGTTGATTATTTTAAAACTCATACCATCAGGATTTATGTACAAGGTTATCATAATAATCAGGTTCATATGTGAACCTGTATCTGACGAGAATCTTACAGAACTTGATTTAGATTTGTGTGATTTGGATTTTTTAACGTAGCTTTAACAATTTTTCAGTGATATCGCTACAATGTATGCAGTGTGACAGTTTATAGCGATGTCTAGCAATGAGGCATGATGACGCAGACATGTAGCATCATGTCCCACCCAGCCACATTATCCTGACATCAGGCCAACCAGTCCATACACTAACCTCCCGCATCATAGGCGGAAGCTCTAACCACTAGGCCACAGGATACATAACTTAAAGTAACATTTTCTCGTCCCTTAATAAATGCAACATTAATGTGAATACAGTGGCGTCACTACGGTTGGTGTCACCCAGTGCGGTAACTCATGGTGTCACCCCCATGGACCTTCTTCCTGCACAAAATTCAAATATTGTATAGACAGTCATTTTAGTGTCACCCCCTCTGATGGTGTCATCCGGTGCTATCTAAAATTGAGATTAATATTAGAATAAAACAATTATATCCTATAATACTAATTGGAAAAGAATAGAGTTTTGTTATTCACATATCTCTACAGCTGGAGATATTGCGCCGTAAAGTGGACCGCTCACTGACGAGACTTTCCTAATGTGAAGTTAGATTCTGCCGTGAGCCTATAAGTACACAGGTTATGTTGCAATGCACGGCCAGTGAGCTCAAGATATATCGGTTTTCTCATTGTAAGCACTTTGTTAATGCAGCATGGAGTGAACCAAACTCACTACTTTGAAATAGTATACGATATACATAATCCATCAGAGATAAATCTTTACGCAAAAACTAAACCAGAGTACATTTTATTCCAAATATAATACATACACAATAAATATACACAATTCCATGATAACATTTGAATTTCTTTTTCATCTTTTTGAAATTGCCTCTCTCCTCTTTCTGTATTTTCTCTTTCTCTCTTGTTTCTGAATATGTCTCAATCTTTCTTCTTTCTGCAGTTGCATTTTCATGTCCATTTCTTTTCTTCTTTTTGAAGCTGAAGTTTTCTATTTCAGGCTGGTTTTTTAAATTCGATTCTTTTGATTTCATTTCAGAGCTAGATAGAGACTTACTATTTACTCCAAAGCATATGCGTCAAAAGTTTTCATTTCCACCAAACACTTGACCAAAGTATTTTTAATTTCCTGTTTTAACAAGGGTATTTTATGGCAGAAGGGAATAGCAAGCTCCAGCAACTCATCTTTCCTTTAACACGCAAACCCGTCTTGGGTCGGATTGGAAACAGAACCCTCCAACCCACACGACGTTGTGAAAACTTGTTGGTTTCACTATGTAAAATCAAAAGATCAGGGACAAAAGTTGTGAGTGGGGATACCGTAGCATCACATAGACCCCTATGTTAAATTTTGGGGGTTGTACCGTAGCCTCAAACGGGAATTTAACATGGGTGGGACTGTATAGGCTCAAGAGGAATGGAACACAGGGAATGTAGAGCGATAAGGGATTGGGACTGTCTAGACTCAATAGGAATTGAACAGGGGTGACGTCACGGTACTGGACACTGGCAACAACGTTGCAAGTGGCTGACCGCAATCGGGCGAAACAGTGTGGCAAGGGGCTGACTTGAATACTCGTTATTTTAGGGACAAATAGAGACGTAGACATAGAGGCATAGACATAGGATACAAACATAGATTGATGAACATCAATCTATCACACAAAATATCCACTAAATTTTTTTAGGCAAGAGAGAATAGATATCTTTTCGAGACAATGGAGTGGCCCTGAAAAGGGCCGTTTCTCCATTACATATTTTGTCTTCTTCTTAGTCTTCCCATCATCTTCTCCTCCTCCTCCTTCTTCTCCTCTTGTTTCCTTTTCTCATTGTCCTCTTCTTTTTCAATCTTGTCATTCCATCTTCTCATCTCCTCCTATTCCTCTATGTCCTCCTTCTCTTCCTTTTCCTGTTTTATCAGGTCTCTCAATATTTCTTTCCCTTTCTTCAAATTATTAATCTCCATTTTCAGTCTGTGCAGGCTATAACTCCCATACTCTATTCTGATGAACATTTCTTCGCCCATGCCTATGGTATCCACCACCTCTTGCATTTTCATCATCTTTTTCATCTGGTTCGATGCCATTTGTGATTATTCAATGTTGAATTGCACGATTGACTTTATATGTCTCAAGCACGGACGTGAAGGAAAACATCCCCTCTTACCAACTACCCATATCACCTACCAAACAACCCACAGAGATGAGAGTGCTAACCTAAAATAATTTTTTTTTAAAAACATTCAAAGTAGGTAATCCTTCCCTATTTGTGGTTTCCCCGTGGAGTTGAGAGAACTCATTTACCGAGCGTTTGTCAAAAAACAAGTGAAACGCAAAGAACAGTTGCATCCGTTACGTCAGCAGAGTTTAAACCACCTGAATGCTATAAGAGGACTGATTCTGACGAAAGCGTTCCAATGGCCAGACATTGATCAACTGCACGAGGGCCAGAAGGCTTTGAATGCTACTGATTTGACTTACGAATTGTCCATACTGCACTGAACCTCGTACACTTTTGGTCTGTCTCACACATCGTCGACATGATGTCTCTCCAGTCTCATCTTCCCGTCAAATTGATTCGAGCCGTGTACGGCATCAGTCACAAAAAAAATCCACAAATACGTACTCGTGTCTTAGAAACCAGTCTCAGAGAAGTCTTACGATGGTTTACAATGACAGCACGTCAATTACTGCAAGGCATCATTCACATTCCACATCAAACGAAACGCATTTTTGAGAGAAACAAAGTAACCTTGACGCAACTCGCAGATCTCCGCATCGACACTCAAACGAAAAAGCAAATCATTTTGAAACCTGGAGGTAGCGGTTCTCTAGGAGGTGTCATCATTCGTTCCCTCTTAAAATGTGATCCCAATGCTCCAATGTCCTGCCCAAGAAAAAGCCACTCCCCGATCCAAAAGTATCCAGAAGAAAAAGAGCAGTGGTGTCAAGACCAGGTCATAAGCTAAGAAAAAGAAATGTCTCCAGAAAAAGAAAAGCCCCCAGAAAAGACCCCAGAAAACAGCTTCTTCCTCGCAAGAGAGGTACTTCGGCCAGGGCGCAACCTTACATCCCCAAACCACGATCTGCAGCGACGGTGACCGCGTCTCCAGTAGCCTCAAGTTCGTCCACTTCTCTGTTGCTAGTGATGCCAGCCAAACCCAATTTGACATCCGCTCTTCCCCATTTGATGAAAAAAATGGAACCCGTATCTCGAGGAACTTCTCCTCCAACGGTGACATCATCAACCTCTTTAGCCGCTAAAAAAGTACGTGCGCCCAAAATCAAAGTCCAAGAGAGATCGGGCTTGTTACAGAGTTTACTGGATTTATCCAAGCAAGAACGGTCCCGATTTAGTCCGTTGCGAACCTCTCCAAGACGAGTGATGCCTGTCATCAAGTTGATACGACGTAAAAACAATCAGTGGGGACGCATTCTACTATCAAAAAGACCCTGGGCAAACGACGGGTGTCAGTGCTTTTGTGCTCCTGAACGTCAAAAGATATCCCCTAAAACAATGCACACCACCACCATCGTCGATCTCCTGTCCAAAAAGGAAAAGGAAAAAGAAAAGTACAGTCTCGTCGTTTGACCCGCATCCGAAAAAACTCTTAGCCAAGCATCGACGTCTACCCCAGAAAAGACACATTCGTCCAAAGAAAAAGAGAAGCAACCAAAGGGGAGGATTGTTTGGCGATATAGAAAAAAAAAATAATCACATTTTTGACGAAGCGATAGTCAAAGAGTTCGTCAAAAAGACTAGTGACACACACCCTTAGACCTACTCCAAACAATACGATAAAAAGGCGTGTGCCAAGTCATCGACGTCAGTGTATTTTTTGTGTGTGCCCCGGAACAAGCAAAGATGTCACCCCTGGAAGCCATTTCTCTTCTACCCCAAAAGGAAAGAGAAGGAAAGGACTGTCTCTTCGTTTAGCCAAACATTGCACGTGTTGTGCGTCCTGTCCAAAGCCCCTCCACCCATAAGAAAACAACTCATTCAAACCGCCTTCAAAGACGTCATCGATACTGTGTGCGAATGTTATCTGAATGTCTTCAAAGGAACGATACCTTTGTCTCAACATCAGAAAGAATGCTTAGCCAAGCATCGACACGTTCCTTACCAAACGGTCCTAAAGAAAATACTCATCCGTCAAAAGAAATAGATGTTGGTACAATGCGGAGGATTTGTGCACCTGTCGTTAAAAGCCACATTGGCACCACTCATTACAGGACTCATGACGGCAGCTGTTTCACAAGGGAAAGGTTAAAGTTAAAAAAGGATCAAGAAGATAAATGTGACCTCTGGGGTGAAAAGATCTCCGACGTGACCTTTGGAATCCGATGGAAGGACGAAAACTGGCTTTAGTGCCTTACAAACAATGGATGGAATTCCATCGTTGGCAAGAACAACGGACCCCGCATTTACTTCCCAATCCTCATTTGACCGAGATGTTCCAATTACAACACAAGTTTCAATCGTTGATGAATCGCAGCGATTTGTCAGAAACGGAAAAATCGCAACGGTACGGTCAAGTGTTGCAATGACTTCAACTCTTTCACCAGAAAGCTTTAGAGGAAACAGCTCCACCGACTCTGAAAGATTTTAAAACCCTGATGAAAAGTCTATCACCACCACCACCACCACCACCCCCAGTGACCAAGACATAAAAAGGAGAAGAGTTTCAAACTCCACCAGAAAAAGTTAACACCACCAACATCCAGAATTTGTTGGATTAAAAAGAAGATGGCAACCCCATCTTCCTCCCCATCTTCCTCAGAAGAGAAGAGGTGAAGACAGAAGTTAAACAAGAACCGATTCCCCTATTCAGACATCCTCCTCATCGACACCTATTGCTCGTCGGACACGCAAAGATTTACAATCCAAGAAAATACCACACTAAGTAAAGAGTAGCATCCGTGAAGAGTGGGTGACTTATTATAAAATGTCCTGATGGAGAATGTGTTAGCCAGCATTTACTACGATCCATCCCATCCTGCGGGATACGAAGGAGTTCAGAAATTGTATCGTGCTGCCACAACCCGACTGAAAAGTGTCCGTTTACCTCAAGTGCAACGATGGTTACAAGAACAAGCCACGTACACCTTACACAAACCCATTCAACGAAAATGTTCTAGAAATCGTACCCGAGTGGAGGACATCGATCATCAATGGCAAGCCGATTTAGCCGATGTCTCTCATTTGGCTACCTACAATAGTGGCTACAAATATCTGTTTTGTGTCATCGACGTCTTTCCAGATTAGTGTGGGTCGTGCCATTGACTTCCAAATCGAGCACTGAGTTAGTGCGAGCCATCAAACTGGTGTTGAAACAAAGTGGTCGTCACCCTCTTCGATGGCAAACTGACAAACACACCGACTTTCTGAATCAAGCTTTCCAAAAAGAATTAAAGAAACGAGACATTCATTTTTCACCACCGAGAATCCAGAAACCAAAACCAGCATCGTGGAACGTTTTCAACGCACCTTGAAAGAATGCATGTCGAAATATTTTACGCATCAACACACTCTCAAGTACATTGACGTCTTACCTGGTCCAAGCGTACAAACAATCTTACCATCGGAGCATCGGATGTGCCTCCCAAGAAGTGACTCCCGACAACGAAGTGACCGTCTTTGAGCAACTGTTTGGTACGTACCCTACTCTGGCTGTCCCCAAGAAAGGTGGAGTGTTGACGATGAGAGATTAGGTGCGCATTGGCAAAACCAAACGCACTTTTGACAAAGGTTCCTTACCCAACTGGACCACCGAATTGTTTCGTGTCACTGGACGAGTGCGTGGCCGTCATCCTGCCGTCTATAAATTAAAAGACCTGAACGGGGAAGTGTTAAAAGGAACGTTTTACTTGCCCGAGTTACAACGCGTGACCAAACAAGAAGACTAAGTGTACGAGATCGAAAGCATTCTCTGTCGAAGAACCCGTGATGTGGGAAAACGACGTGTCAGAGAAGTCAAAGTTCGTTGAAAAGGATATCCCCCAGTTTTGATTCTTGGATCGACGCTTCTCAAGTGATCACTACAAAAAGAAGTGACCATCATGCCCTTCAACACAGCCTCAACCACTAGTGACCACTCCTTCACCCAACCCATTTCTACTGTGCAAGATCTACAAAAGCAACCCTTGCGGGTGTGGTGTGGAGAACGCGTGCCTAAAACGCAAATCATCTTTTTCTGCCAAATCTTTGTATTGCATTGTGTCATCTGTGCTGCCATTGCCAATCTGAGTTTGCAACAAGGAGACAAACAATTGTGGACCATTTTACTGAGCAGTTGCATTGGTTACCTTCTTCCCAATCCCTTCCCGAAATACTCTAACGGTAACAACGGGAATATTGCGTACAACGTCAGTCACCCTCCCAACAGTCACCACCAAAACAACAACAACAACCCTCTTTTAGACACTCCACTGACCTCCAGTGACCCCTCGGATAGCAGGTCTCTGGAATAATTATGAATAGCCAATTTTACTTAACGTTACCCAGTGACAGTTCCATGAATGTGTTTCCTCACAATACGTTATGCTGTTTCACGGCCAAATTACCTCAGGCCATCCAATTGGATGATGAAGCCCATTGGGAAGTGGCTTTGGTCCAAATGATTCACCCTACACAAGACCTAAATGTCACTGGAAATCAAAGGAAGTTTTGTATCGAAATCCTGAATGAACAAGTGCAATAACAGTTGGATGGTAACAATTCTGGTTTTTACGAATAAAAAAGCCATCACTAGCCATTGCTGTCTTAAACATCTATACCATGAAAATTCCGGCAGGCTATTATTTTAGAGGTCAACATTTGGTGGAAACGATTGGTGCTATTTTCGACGATCAATGTACCAAAGTTCTGGAGAAAGTCAAACGAAGTGCCATGATCGAGTACCACAAAATAGCTCGTCACCTACTGATGAGATTTTCGGATGCCAAAACATTGTCCATCACTTTTTATCCTGCATTGTTTGAGATATTGGGTGGAGGCCTCAAAGTGTCCCCCATTTCCAGAGACATCAACAACAACGACCGATTTTACAAGTATTTTCGTTACCCGGTGGAACTGAACGAAGGACTGAATTTGATCTTTTTGAACTCCGATGTAGTGGAGTACAACGTGGTGGGACACACATCCGCACCGTTACTGCGACAAACTCCTTTCAAAGTGGATTCTGCCACGACCAATGACGTGGAAGGTGGAAACACCTATCACGTTCACCGCGAATTTGTACATCCTCATCAATTGCCCGTCAGTAAGTCGTATTTCGACACTGTCAACATTGCTATAAAAGGAGATCTGGAACAAAATATTCCATTCTCCAAAAGGAAAAGTTACGGTGAAACTCCATTTTCGAAAACGATTCTCTAACGACTTGTAAGTCACGTATCCTGTGTACTGAAGAATCGCTCAACAGCGAGGACATGGTTTAGGAGGTATGCTGAAATTGGGGTTTCGTTAGGTGGCTCCCGTTTTGAAACCGATGGTGACACGAGGATTGCACGCTTTGAAAGATGCCGTTTTAACGCAGGGTAGACAAACAAAACCACAAAGAAGCCTTCTTGAGAGCAGGCAAAAATGTGTTGCTTCAAACTGGCAAAGACATTTTGGGTCGGCGTGAAACACCAATAAATACCCTGGACGCTGACCAGTCGGGCATTCCTGCTTCCCTGACGCCACAGCAAGGACAAGGCAGAACGAGACGACGACGAAGACACCCTTCCAGAGCACTTCACACACCCAGAGGTAGAAAGACCAATAAAAGAAGAACCGTCCGAGAGTTAGACGTCTTTGATTATTAAAACAACAGAGAGAAAAAATGATTCACCGAGAGTCTTGCGAATGTTCCAAGATGGAACTGGATCTGTTTGCCATGCCACCCACTATGATGACGATGGAAGAATCCTAATGGGTAGAATTTCATCCCATCTCCTCTTTGACGACCTCAGCCGTCATCGAATTTGAAGTCAAAGGACAACCCGAAGATTACATCGATCTGAATAGCAGTTACTTGTACCAGAAAGTCAAAGTTCTCGATCCGACAGTGGAAGGATTGGGGTCTCATCTCGGAAGAAGCAGTGTTGCATCAGTGGTATAAAGACTTGCATGATCATTGTTTCCCTCCATTGTCTGCTCTAGAGATCCATCGCATCGAATCTCTCTTGGCCCAGAGTATGGAGACGAAGCGAAGAGACGATTACTTGACAGAGATTTTTAAGCAAAAAGTCAGGATTGAATTGATGACTTATCATTACCTGTGAAACAAGAAAAAACAAAAACCAAAAACAAACTGGATACCTGGGAAAGCCTGCAGCCACACGGGGACGCAATCTTAAATGATAAGAGATTGCCATAACCCCAGAACAAAAAGCCCTTTTCAGGACTACCCCAACAATCTAGAAAAGAGATACTAGTCGAATTGCCAAAATATTTGTCTGTCTTTGTGTGTTGGTAGGTCACAAAATAGAAGTGTGCCTATAAACACTTCGTTTGCTTGTGTGCGTGCGCGTACGTGTGTGTATGTGTATTTTTGTTTGTGTATGCGCTTACTTGTGTGTGTGTTTGTGTTTATGTGCGTGCGCATACGTGTTAGTGTGTTTGGGTATGTATTGGTCTTTGTCCCTATAAAACTCCCTTTGTCCCTATCAAATTCATTTTATCTACCTTCCTACCTACAGTAGCGCGTATTCAGGTCAGCCACTTCCAACACCGTAGCCATTATTCCATTAGAGTCCAGTACAGTGACGTCATTGAAGCTAGAAATTTTGAGACAATAAATATAGTCTTTGGTTTTTCCATAGGACTTTCCACAGGTTGTAGCTATAAATAGATACTAGGGTTTTTAATCAGGATCGTCACACAAGTTGAAGCTATGAATATATACTGTTTTTTTCCATAGGTATTTCCTACAAGTTGTGACTATAAATAGACATTAGGTTAGTTCATAGGACTTTGCTACAAGATCAGATTATAAATAGATAGTTTTTCCATAGGAATTTCCACAAGTTGTAGCTAAATATAATACTAGAATTTCCTACTAGTGGTGACTATAAATAGATACTAGCGTTTTTCCACATAGTATTTTTGGTAGTGTAATAGATAGTATATTTTGTGAGATTTTATCTCCCTCTGTTACATTTTAAGCTAACACAGGGCGTTTGGATAGTGAGTATGATATAATGGATGGTATAATAGGTGTAATGGATAGTGTTTTGTGGTGTAAGGGATAGATATTTTGTGAGATTTCATCTCCTTCTCTTACATACTAAACGAACACAAGACATTTGGATAATGAGTATAATATGTTGGATAGCATAGTGGTATGATGGATAATTTTTTTGTGGTGTAAGGGATAGTCTATTTTGTGAAAATTCGTCTTCTTCGTTTACATTCTAAGCTAACATATAACGTGTGGAGTGTGTTTATGTGTGTGTGTCTGTGTGTATATTGGTCTTCGTGTGCGCGCACGGATGTTTGTGTGTGTGTTTGTATATGTGCATGTGTGCACGCGTACGTTTGGTTGTGTGTGTATATGTCTTTCTCTTAAAAAAAAAACCTTGTCCGTACACTCATGAGTTTCTTCTGTGTGAATGTGGAGTAGTGTGGCTATAAACACTAACTCCTTTGCTGATGTGATTGTAGGTAATGGTGTGTTTTGTACATAAAAAACTTTCTTTCTCCAACTATGTGTTGATAGAAAGTATAGTGGTGTTGTTAGTATTAATGCGTTGTTTTGTGTAAAAAATAATTTTAGGTTAGCACTCTCATCCCTGTGGATTATTTGGTAGGTGATATGGGTAGTTGGTAAGAGGGGATGTTTTCCTTCACGTCCGTGCTTGAGACATAAAGTCATTCGCGCCATTCAACATTTTGAATAATCACAAATGGCATCGAACCACATGGAAAAGATGATGAAATTGCAAGAGGTGGTGGATACCATACGCATGGGCGAAGAAATGCTCATCAGAATAGAATATGGGGTTTATAGCCTGCACAGATTGAAAATGGAGATTAATAATTTGAAGAAAGGGTAATAAATATTGAGAGACCTGATAAAACAGGAAAAGGAAGAGAAGGAGGACATAGAGGAAATGAGAAGATGGAATGACAAGATTGAAAAAGAAGAGGAGAATGAGAAAAGGAAACAAGAGGAGAAGAAGGAGGAGGAGAAGAAGAAAATGGGAAGAATAAGAATAAGACAAAAATTGTAATTAAGTAGATGAGAAGATGGTGAAGAAGAAGAAGAGAGGAGAGAAATTAGAAGAAAGTTAAACGGCCCTTTTCATGGCCACTCCATTGCCTCGAAAAGGTATCTATTCTCTCTTGCCTAAAAAAAAAATTAGCGGATGTTTTGTGTGATAGATTGATGTTCATCAATCTATGTTTGTATCCTGTGTCTATGTCTCTATGTCTATGTCTCTATTTGTCCTTAGAATAACGCGTATTCAAGTCAGCCCCTTGCCACACTGTTCCGCCGGACTGAGGTCAGCCACTTGCAACGTTGTTGCCAGTGTCCAGTACCGTGACGTCACCCTTGTTCAATTCCTATTGAGTCTAGACAGTCCCGATCCCTTATCGCTCTACATTCCCTGTGTGCCTATACGGTCCCACCCATGTTAAATTCCCGTTTGAGGCTACGGTACAAACCCCTAAATTTAACATAGAGGTCTACGTGAGGCTACGGTATCCCCACCCAATGCTGACAAAGAAAGTTCCGAACTAAAATGAATTTAAATTTCAAAACAATTTTAATTTCTCTGAAATATTTCCAAAATTGGGCAATTGAGTTCGATCGTTCGCTCGATTTCATGATGAAATTTGTCTTATCTGTATAAACAGAACGGCTGACTGTATTTTTTTAAAATGTAAATTTGGTAATTATAATTGTAAGAGAAAATGTATGATTCAAATATCGTGTGCAATTTCAATTATGTTTGTATAATTGATTAAATTGTTATATTCTGCATATTCGAGATCTCTGCTGAGGTATCTGTCTCCAGATAACTGTAACCAAACCACCACTTAGCAAAGTGGGGGATCGTCTAGACGGTTAGGACATTTTATTCGAGTGAAGACACTGAACAAATATAGAATAGAACGTAATTGATCCAAACAGTGAAACTTCATTACTACTTTTTAAGAAATATTGATTGGAGTGAATCGAACCATTGTCTGTTCATTTTATATGTTCAGTGCATGTAATTTTCATGCCATTTCTTTTCATATTGTGACGATAACATTGTAAGAGACTGAGACACGCGCCTTTGCTATTATTCAGTACGTTTGGGGAGAAAGGGTCATATTTTAAATTTGTGAAATTCAGAGAGGAAAATTACCTCCGTATTCTCCTGAGAGAAGAGTTAATGGAGTAAGTCCACCGCAGTAATTACGCCATCTTTCGGTGTGTAAGCGTTACGCTGAATTTTGGGGGAGAAATTCAGGCTGTGTCCTGCCCGGATATTGACCGTTTGCGCAAGATATAGTCTGCTTGAAGCGAGTCCATAGGTAGGGCCATACCAGAAGTGAGTCAAATACATGTGGAGCTATTCTCGAATAGGGCAGTAAGAACAGAGTGGAGGTAGAGGACTTAGTCTCGTAACGCCGTACACGTAGACCAGGATGATAACTGACAGTTAAGAAATTTAATTCGGTTGGAAAGGACGAGTAAGGTTTCGAAGGAGAACACAAGGAACAAGAGCAGCAGGGCGAGAAAAAGAAAGACAACCAGATGAGCTTAGACAAAGAAAGAAAAAGTAAAGCAGCTGCCCCAGAGAAAGAAAGAAAGAGAAAGAGAAAGACAAGCAGCAGGAGCGAGAAAAGGAGAACGAGATCGAGTTAGCCAGATTGCAGGCCCGGATAAGAGTAAGGGAATACGAACATACGTAAGTAATGGAGAGGCTGAGGATCGAAACCGAGTTCAGAAAGGCTGAAGACCTAAATAAACGTTCAGGAACCACAAGTAAGTGATCGGAAGATAGACGACCAATACAGATCACCATATATATGTTCAACGACAAGGACGAAATCGTTGACAACGTTTTGACGCAGTCCGAAAAGTTGGCACTGGTTCATCAGATACCTAAAGACCAATGGGCTATTAATTAAAGTTTCAGCATTCTTATAGGCGGCCGCGAAAGACGTCTATCATAATATGACACCAAACAACGTAGCCGACGTCGATACCCTGAAGAAAGTGTTACTACGGCACTATAAGCAGTTGGTTGAAAGTTTCCGAAAACTCTTCAGAGGGTTGTTAAAACAACCCACCCAAAACTCACGCGCAAATTCATGCACGTGTGCGAGTACCTTTTTTGTAAATGGATAAAAATGACGGTTACAGTATTAACATATCAGGCAATACCCGAAGACATTTTGAAAGAGCACGTTTTAAGTACATACTATAAGAATTTAATTGTGTTCTTAGCGGAGCGTGAGTTCTAAACCTTGGAAGATATCAGCGTGATGGCCGAGCGCTATTAGTGTTTGCACTGGCGTTCAACCACCTGGGGTGGCAGGGATCGACCCGGAATCAGCGAACATAGGTAGGCCACTGAGGGGCCACCCCACAGACGCAATGGTCGGAACGGTGGGAGACAGGGACTGGTAATGCCATCCGTGATCATTTTCATGGGTCAGGGAAGATCCAGGGGGTAGATAAGGGTACCCTTGGGAATAAAAGAGATCCCGTGTGTTACGGCTGCAACAAACCAGGCCATGTCGTTAAGGATTGTAGAAAGTATCGTCCAACAACTATTAATGCAGTAACTCCGCATATTGTTAAGAAACGGAAAACATTGGTGATGAAGAACATCGCAGTAGGTACAGTTAATGGTGAGATGGCAACCGTGCTGTACTATACCGGTTGTAGTTGCCTAGCCTTGGTATGTCAAACCTGGAGATTAAACAGGCGAGATGGTTTAAAAAGTCCAGTTTGCTAACAGGACTAAAGATTCGCTCCCGGTCGTGAATATTGATATAGAATCGCCATGTGTGAAAGGGCAAACTGATACACCATATTTGTCGGGCTTCTCTCACGACATAATCCTATGGTGTACCTATGTGTTGCCACAGTCTAACCGTATGACGTGTACACCTGTGCACGTTGAGTCTATTGAGACGAGACCTATGAAGCGAAGCCAGGGTCGAAGCCGCTAACACCCAACACTTCCCCCATATACAATTTGCTACCTAGCGAGTTGGGAAAACTTCAACAGGAAACTTTGTCTCTCAACAAGGTAAGCAGATACGCAAGGCAAGTGTCCGTACGGAAATTGCCAAATGGCAAGGTGAAGTTCGCGCTTAAATGAAGTATTTTGAATCGGTACACCAGGAAAGCGCCTGATAAATATAAACAGGTTATTGTGACGAGAGCTAAATGAGCATAAGTGCTTAGGCTGGCACATGAGGGTCTACTTGGAAACCACATGGGCGTAACGAAGACCAGATATAGGCTAGTGAGTGAATTCTTTTGGCCAGGTGTGTATGTGGCTGTGAAGAAGCTTTATTTGTCGTGTGTGAAGTGTTAGCGGTGGCACCTAAGATCTTTCATCACCGGTGCCACTACGAACCATCCCACTAATTGATGAGCCTTTCTCGATGGTGGCGATGGATCTGATAGGTCTGATAAAGCCTGCGTCGGAAAGCAGAAATCATTATTTATTAACGATAGTTGATTACACCATTTGATACTCCTAGGCCATTGCATTAAAGAACATTAACTCAGTTATGGTGGTTGAGGCTTTGCTAGGAGTTTGATCGAGATTTGGTGTTCCTAAGGAGATACTAACTAACCAGGGAACGGTTAATGTCTACCTCCAAATATCATCCGCAGTGCAATGGTCTGGTAGAGCGTTTGATGGGACCCTGAAGCAAACTCTGAGAAAGCTTTATGAAGGTCGGTCCAGGGATTGAAATTGATACCTCACCGCATGCCCCGAGGTACCACAGACTAGTTAAGACTTTCACGTTTCGAATTAGTTTACGGGAGGACAGTAAGGGAACCCATTCCTTTATTGAAACAGTTATGGACGGATGAACAGGTATCCGAGGAAGTACGCACAACATACCATTATGTTGTTGATCTCCTGTAACAAGCTGGAGAAAGTTTGTAACTTGACCCAGAAGAATCTCCAAGGCGCATGGGAGCGTCAAGCCGAGTATTATGAAAGAAAGACGAAGGAACGACAGTTCGAGGTGGGTGACACAGTGCTGCTGATTTTGCCGCTAGAGCAAAACAAACTTCAAGTTTCTTGGAAGGTATCGTTCGTTGTAACTGAGAAGAAGGATGGTAAGAACTACCGTATAAGGGTAGGAGACAAAGATAAACTGTACCACATCAACCTTCTGAATCGTTATCGTGAAAGAAAGACACCCACAGAGTTCGTTGTTGCTGAGGTTGTGATTGAAGATTCCAACGAGAACGGAGGAGAGGCGGAAATACGTCATAGTTGTCCTTCGACGAGGGAAGAAACCTACGTCGACATTGTTCTTGACGAGACGTTAACATCAGAACAACGTAAGGAGGTGGAGTCGATACTCCAAAATTTCTTAAGCGTCTTGACAGAACGACTTGCCAGTGTGGATTTGGAGGAGTTCATTTTTAAGCTACAGGACGAAAAGCCCATAAAATTAAAACCATATCCACCACCTCACGTGAAATTAGAAACTGTCCGAAACGAAATTCAAGCTATGATCGACTTGAGAGTCATAGAGCCAGCTGAATCAGTCTATAGCTCTCCTGATGTTTTGGTGCAGAAAAAGGAAGGCACTGGCCGATTGTGTGTCGATTATAGGAAATTAAACGGCATAACAGAATTTCAGGTAGAATGTTATCGGATCCTGAGTCCATATTTGCCTGACCAACGCGAAATATTGTTCGAAAATTGACCTGTCAAAGAGGTACTGGAAAATTCCGGACCGAAATGAAGACAGAGAAAGATTTGCTTTTGCAACTCCAGATGGGACGTACCGATGGGAAGTCATGCCGTTCGGGGTCCAGAATGCGTCAAGTGGGTTCACCCATATGATGAGAAACTTAATAGAACTATTAAGAGGGACGGGGGTTTCCAGCTTCTATGATGACTTAATATTACGTTGCATATGATAGAAGGAAGTTGCAGACTGCGGAACGCAATTATTCGGTCTCAGAGAAAGAATGCTGGGGAATTATTTCTGGGATATCTAGATTTCAACGCTACCTGTATGGACGAACATTTATTTTGTAAACTGACTACCAACCGCTCACCTATTTAGCTCAAGCTAATTTGACAAATAGCAGGTTAATGAGATGGTCATTATTTCTTTAGCAGCACCAGGTCCAGGAATGGTATATTAAGGGTAGCGAGAATGTAGGGGTCGTCTGTTTAAGTAGAGTGGCGGAGTCAGAGGTTAAGTGTTCACTTGAGGACGTTTCGGTGGTAACTTGAGAAACATCTTCAAAATTCAGACAGCAAACTCTCGGATCTTACTCTTCAAATGGGGGCCTATGTAACTCTGAATATTGTAGAAGTTCTTGCAGCAATTTTCGCAAAATGTGACACGAAACATTAAATTGATTAAAGGGCTAAGTACCACAGAAAATCGTTAAACTGAAATGGTTTCAACATTCCTGGTTTGGGGCGTGATTGATTTTTAATTTGGATAGAGGTCAGACAGATGACGAGGCAAGGTGAATTTGGGTTTATGTAGCGGAAAAATGACAGAGTGAAGATGATCCTGAGACAGTTTTGTGCCATTTGAACTAAGTGTCATAAAGTGAAATTTTCCAGAAATCGGGTTATTTAATAAGGGCGTTATAGAGATAATTATTCGATCTTCAATGGACGTATGTTAATTTTCGGCGGCTAGATAAACTTAATCTTGATTAGATAAGCTAAATAAGGGGACTGTTGTCAGTCCAAGTTATTCTGTGGAAGTGGAAGGTCTTGACTCCGAGTTTAGTAGGAAGTGCTTTCTCGTTAAAATTGTCAGAGGGACGGGTGTCTGGAAGTTGTGGGACTCAGAACCTTAAAGATACAGACAGATTCTGGTACGTAGAAGCAAGCGAGTCTCGAAAAGCACAAGGTAATTGTCTCACATGCAATTTCATGATCCGAGTTCTTAGGTATGTGTTTGAATTTGTTTGTTTTAAATTCATACATCGATTTTCCTTTGATTAGTTCGGAAGAATTGTTTGCATTCATTCGTCCGTAATGTTTATATGGCTCATTTATTCTAAGAATTCATACATTATTTCTTTGCTAAGACTTTCTTGAAATAGTTGTGAAAAATTTATTTGTCTTATATGTGATGAATCAAGTAGGCTAAGAGATGTTATGTCAATGAACTGTTAGTTAGCAAATATTGTAGTTAAGACAAGAAGTGAATTTCATTGATTCATTTGTATAATAAGACGTGAATTCTTCTAACCGGGCCTACATTTTGTCCAGTCCAGTAATTGATAGTCCACAGCAGGGCGTAGGAATGGTTTAGTATGAGGTCTTGATTATGTTATAGTTCAGTTAGGGATACTGAATAGCCGTTACGGAAAGACATTAATCTTTTTGTACTCTGTATCAGCTGCCAGGCCGCGAGATGACCAATATTAGCCTTAGTTTCTGCTGAGCTACAATAAGCTGATGTCAGACATAACGAGAGAATGGGTAATGCTCAACACCAGAAGAAAAGAAACCCTGACATTGGGTTGTCTATTATTTATTTTAAAAGAGGAAATAGATCCATATATACACCCATAGTGTGGGCAGAGGGAGGAGGAAACCAAATTACGGTTGATGGCTGTAAAGAAGCTGGAGAGACTGAAGTAGAAAAGGAATACGCCGACTCTAACCTGTCACCACCGTTGAATTTGGAAGGACCGGCAAGCAACCAGTTTATGCAGGCATGCCGGGCAACTGAATTTGATCGTTCACTCGATTTCATGATGAGTTTTGTCTTATCGGTATAAACAGAACGACTAATTGCATTTTATTTTATCAATTTTGTAATTTTATTTCCAAGAAAAAGTGTATTATTTAATGTCATGTTCATTTTGTTTATATAATTAACTAAATTTGGTATATTCTGTATACGGGACTCGTATTGTTCTGTTTTATATCACTGCTCCGGTCTAAAGTTATTCCACCCATTAATTTCCTATCTTATTGTATTATTTACTCGATCCGGGCAATAACATCGTGGTCGATCAACCTATAGATAACGATAACCAAACCACCACGTAACACGCACAAAGGTTGAAACAATTGATCAGCCGTTTTTATATGTATTACGCCGCTCTTTCTTGATGTGATAATCGCCTTTATTGCATTCTGCACATTGCCAATCATTGACATTAAGTTTCCAATATTATGCTAAGACCGTAGAGAAATAATCCTCATATGAAGGGAGGGCGAGAGACTGAGATGAAGATACTTAGTTTGGTAGATAGGTTGGTAGATATCTGGTACAAATAATCAGGTAAGTAGGTTCATTTCAGAGAGTCTCAGTTTAAAACTACCTGATACGTTGTGAGTCTCTCTCTCTCTCTCTCTCTCTCTCTCTCTCTCTCTCTCTGGGTTCATAGGACATGGAACATCATCAAGGACCTATCTTTATGTTTATAAGTTTAGAGTAAATGTAATTAGGGAAATAAGGCTCAGGCCCCCTCATTAATTTCTCTGAAGAAACATCTTTGGACATGTGAGGATTTGTCGTTTACATTACATGAAAACAAAAGAGACATAGAAGAATTATGATGTGTATCATTGTGTATGTTTGTGATGATGTGTGTGATGATGTGTGTCATTGTGTATGTTTGTGATGATATGTGTCATTGTGTATGTTTGTGAGTCATTATCTATGTTTCAAGAGCAAATTAAAATAAATATTGTGTAATTAGAATACGTATATAAGCATAACTGTAAATCGGCATCACTGACACTATTATGAATCCATCTTTCTCAAAGCAGCAGACGTGTCTCGATACAAACAACTATCAGTTGTTTTCACAAAAGTATGTAAGGAGGAGATATATAAAGCAAATTGAATTGATTCTAATTTAAATTGCATTTGTTCTTTACAAACATGAAAATAAATCCTCCTTTGTTTGTATCTTCGCATGCTTTACTTAGCGCGTGCTTTCGATGACATTGTTTGAAATACTGACTAACGGTTCTTGGAAGAATACTGAGCCAAATAATTTTTTTTTCAGACGAAACGGCTTGCAGAACTATATAGGAATGATGCCAGCAGCGATAAGGAACTGAAAAAAAGAGCAAACAGCATGACATGTTAAGGTCAGACGATAAAATACGCACACACTATGAGAGAACATTTTTCAAAATACTGTTTCGTCAGATAATGAAGTAAAACGATACAATCGCTCCTCGCAAGACCACCTAATTTGTTTCTAACAACCTTAATGAGAAAACTGTGTTTATAATTCTTCCACATCCTTGGGAGCCGAGATGAAAAAAAAAGATACATGCAAGTCAATCGTTACTAAAACCGCCATAATGCAAACTCGTTTCTTTTTGTATCTTTACATGTAAATTGGTTGATCGAATTATGTCCTATAGACTTCGTCCGAGCAAGTTTTAAACTTTTTTTACACCCTCCACCCCAGCCGCCCCCCCCCCCCAACAACATGTATCTGCAATCTATGAGAAAAAAGAATAGAAACAAACTTTGTTCTAGACGACTGCCCAAACTCTCGAAGATAGTCCCTTCTTTAGTAAACGTAAGACGCGGTTCTTTGGCTTCAGCAGACGATTTCGTTGCAAATTCGCATAAAAGATATGACGTAAAAGGACGCAGGAGACTCCCAGCAGCTGCGTAACTCAGGCAATTATTCCTATTCAATCATTAAGTTATTAAGTAAAAGTGTTGAACACAATCATATTACAAGAAACTGAATGTCGTCTCAGTCACTCAACGATGAGTCCTCACTAAAATCCAGGTATGCACTAATTTCAGGCTATTGAAGCCGATGTTTTCTGGCATTTTTACATTAAATAGTTCCAAAAATAACGTCACAAACTAAACGTGCAAGTATTTTTTTTTTAACGGCTGAAACTAGCTGAGTATTTTTTTTTTCTCAGCATACTTCAATAAATATGGATCTATTCTTCGCAATCTGAACGTCCGCCAAAAACTTGGGAAGTATCACTTTAGTTACCTCTAAGACTATTAGAGGATCGAAGAGGAGGATGTGCCGAATGAAGGTAACTGATCTACGCAACCCGAAAGAATCTACCCGAGTCAACAAAGCTTGGATCGCAAATTCGTTTGAATTTCTATGAAATGGGCGACGAAAGAAAGAGACACTTGTTTCAAAATTTTACAGTTCAAGTGTAACATATGGTACAAACCCTGTTTACAAGTCGATGTGGAACTTAGCCTTGAACTATACATAGTTCCAGCACCGACGTGTAAACAGGATTGTTACCATATGTACTGATTATCTTTATAAAATGATACTGTGTTATACATAAATCTTACAAATATAACTTTCATCCATATAGTTAGTAGACCAGACAGACGGATATTTACGGAGTGAAGGCAATGTTTCAGACCTCCTGGCAATCACAAATAATATAATTATTTCATTTTAGTTTTTGTTAATTATTAAACAATGGAATCCCTTAACATATTCTCAGCTACATTTTAAATGTCATCCGACATGCACCCCGAAAATGGATTTAGCACGCTGGAAATAAAACTGAAAAACTATTAACCTCATTTTTATTGCCGTGACAGCGATAATTTTTCTAATGCGGCAATAAAACTTACCGACAGACGACACTGTTCAGCTTTCCCGCGATAAAATGGAGTCGTTTACCTCTTTCTATTGAATTGTTGTTGACTAAATTACGTTCTTAGACTGGACGGATAAATGTTCATCATATTACAAAGTTGGAATAACAGGAAGGGTCAGTACAACATTCAGACATGATTTCATACTGCTTGCTTTTTAATAGCTTTATAATTTCGCTCAAATAAAGGGGTTTTCTGTTTTGTTTTGTTTTTGTTGGTTTTTTGGTTTTTGTTTAGAAATATATATATTTTTCCTTTCAAGGATAAGATGGACTGAATTTAGCAAAACAGGGAGTGGAGTTTTATTTCTCTTTTTTTCTTCTTTTTTGTAAAAAATAATCTGGTAAAGCAGGGAGTGTAGTTTTATTTCTCTTTTTTCTTCTTTCTTTGTAAAAGTAATCTGGCAAAGCAAGGAGTGGAGTTTTGTTTCTCTTTTTTCTTCTTTTTTTGCAAAATATAATCTGACAAAGCAGGGAGTGTAGTTTTATTTCACTTTTCTCTTCTTTTTTTTGTAAAAAATAATCTGGCAAAGCAGGGAGTGGAGTTTTATTTCTCTTTTTTCTTCTTTTTTTTGTAAACAATAATCTTAACTGTCACACATTAATATTAACAGTTTAACATCGCGTTCATCGCAAACACTGTTGCATGTATTGCAAATGCCAACAATGATAGAAGCTAAGCCTCGTGAAAGTTTGATTTCTATTTGGCTTTACGCTCAAAGTTCGATTGTTAGAAATTGTTTATGTGGAACGTGACAGCACACAGATTATAAGCTTCATTTCTGAAATGTGTTTAAATTTTTAAACCTTTTTTACAATAGAATTTTCCTATTACTGTTACTTTCTTGAATTATATTGTGTAAACTAACTACAGCTGAATCATGTATTTTAATTCCATCTTCCAGGTTCGTGTGTGACTCTCATCTGTATTGCCTGAAATATCACAGTATGGAATGGAATGGAGGGTCAAAATTTCTTTCAAATTCTAGTAATCACATTTATTATTATTATTATTATTATTATTATTATTATTATTATTATTATTATTATTAAATTCAGTTTTCACATACTATGTTATTAGCTTAAACTAAAATGCAATAAAATATCTCAACGAAAATGAATTTTTCTATATGTTTCTTGTTAACTGATTGTGTCAAGGGATTAAGTTCTTTTGTCTTTGATGGTACTGACCATTACAATCAGAAGCTTTCTTTGTCTTTGATGGCACTGATCA
The DNA here is from genome assembly GCA_016617855.1 of Megalonaias nervosa. NCBI lineage: Eukaryota > Metazoa > Mollusca > Bivalvia > Unionida > Unionidae > Megalonaias > Megalonaias nervosa. Next base: position 40,244 of record JAECUM010014620.1, read on the forward strand.
TTACAATCAGAAGCTTTCTTTGTCTTTGATGGTACTGATCATTACAATCAGAAGCTTTCATTGTCCTTGATGGTATTGACCATCACTATCAGAATCCTGCAGACGCTATCAGCACTTTCGACCGATTTTTGTTTCCTAATCTAGCATGAATAAGCAACATGAGCTTGTAAATATATTGAATTATACTGAAATGTTCAAGAAATCCATTAAAGAGTGTTCGATTTTTAATTAAACAAATGGAAACGTGTTTATTAAAGTTGCGCGCTTTGGATATGCCCATTTATATTACAGCAGTACCATTGCAGGACATTCTTTGACTTTATACTAATGCTTTACATTTGTCTATCTCACGGATGGATATCAAGGCAATTAATCAGCGGGAATAAAAGCATATAAAGACAGAGTAAGCTATTTATAATACTGACATACTGTCAGGTGTTAAATTACTGACTTCTTCATAAAAAAAGTAAAATGGTAAGCTCACATATTGCGTCTGAAACGATTATAAATTTGGGACGATATCTTCATGATACTTGCAATAATAGTTATGTTATATCGATGCAGTTATAAATTTGGGACAATAACTTTATGATACTTGTATTAATAGCTAATATTGATGCAGTTATATGAAATAAATGTAAGCTTAAACGATAATTTTATTTCTTACATGGCAGCAAGCATATTATGCTTGAAGTTTAATCCTTTATTTTCTATATGTGCAGTTATAGAGTGTAATCATTCCAGCGATAAACTGGATAACCTGTACTGTGCAAATTGTTCACTACTTGATTTCTTTACTCGCACTTCTGTCAGCAGAAAAGCACAATTTATCAATGTTCCATTCTACTTTCATGGAAGTTCATGAAAAAGATTATTCAAGGTCAGGGTCATGAGCGAAATGCAGGACTTACTGTCTCTACCGTGTCGTAATGAGTAATTTTTGTCAACAACTTGGAAAGTTAAACACGACAACTCTGTTAATGTATGTCTGTATCCAAAGGAAGTCCCGTTTTCCTGCTTAATTGTTAGAAAGGTGTGCTACACACTCGCATAATGTTTTACATGAATTTATACGTTCAACTAAACAATTAATATTTAATTTTGCTGCACGCAAATTCACATATGACCAGGGTGCTGGTAGTCCCCACCAAGCCGTCTGTAGAGTTAACGACGCGTCCATACCTTTTTCAAAGCTACATTTTGTCCTGGAGCTGACGCTCGTTTCGCCAGTCTCTTTCGTGCGGTAGTGGTGTGGGCTATCCGCAGGGGTGACCCCTGACAACGTTAGAGGCATCTCGATGCGAACCCGGGCGCGCACGTTTAAATCGTCTAGGTGATGACCTCTGTGAATCACTTAGCATTGAGGTACACTTCTCCCCTTGTGGCAGTTTGTACTATTTGGATAAAATAGCCGTAACGTGGAGACAACAAAGGCCGATATATAGAAAAAAACTATTATCCACATACTTTACTGTTGTGACGACAACGGTGTGGTCATTCTGGTCTGAACCTGCGGGTTCAAGCTCTTAGCCAGCATTGCAGGGGAAATATAAAACTCATTGCCAGGATCAGTAATCCGATCACTCTCTCCCGCCACAACAAGGAGGTAGACGGCCAGTTGCAAAAAGTAGGAGCAATCGGCGCTCGCCATATTAAGGTTTCCTTTAGAGTAAACAAGATGAGACCGGACGCCCTTAGCCATCAGTGCAAAGCCATCAGTCGACTTTATAAATGTGGCAAAGATGGTGGGTCTCACTGATATGTCAACATAGACCTTCGTGGTTCAATAAATCCACGCTTCTATATGCATTCAGCACCAATTGACCATTTCGAGGTACAGTCACATTAACGACGCCCAGGGAGGTTGCACGACCAACGTACGCCTTGTATGCGACGTCCACCAGGTCCACCGGATCTCCCACGCCAATGAGTTTGTTTTTATTCAAATTAAGTCGCCCTCCATGGATGAGGACCCATAGTTGAGGGATGGCTCATCCATAAAGTCAACGGACGATTTTATTTTCGCATCTTGTGGGGCAGTATGGTCCGCAACGTCAACGATTCTATTCAAATTCATATCCAGGGTGCCTGCCGTTGTGTCGCCCACCTTTGCCACCCTAAGGTCGATTTGTTCGTTCAGTGTCGGTAGCATATTTTGAAGCAACAACGGCATTCAAATCATCTGCATAAATTTTATCCGCCTCGTGTCGCAGGTCAACATGCGGATTAGTGGCTCATTACAGGTTGACAAAGGGTCCCCGATGCATTCATGTTCAAGAGGCCCTACATAGTATGGCAGGAAATGACCATCCTAGAAAGGACTGCCTCATGAACAATGTCATGAAGGAACGGTGACGCAGGTGTGAACAACGCTTCTATCGACTCGCGAGTAGACGTTTGAACGTTGATTGTCCCATTGAGCTACTTGTGCCACCTTATCTTTATGGTGCATCTGCAGCCAAAAGAGGTACATGTTCTTCTTGCCGATGCCGGCGGTATAGTTCACCACCGCGGAGTGGAAGTGTCTTTCGAGCGGCTTCGGTATGATGATATTTACCCAGCCCTCTTCCTACACTTTAAGGCAGTTATGTGTAGTTAATAAAATATTTTGCGTCCAGCCAGCGAGGAATCGCCTAGCCGAACCTGGCAAGCAGGACCACATAGCAATAACTGGAAATTTATCTATTGATTATCAAACAACAAAGAAAAGACATTAAACTATTCGTTTACATTCCGCTCGATCCACAAAACAAAGAACCGTATTGAATCACTTGCGATCGTCTTGTTTTCTGGGAAAGTAATGATCGCTATATTTATGTTTATGGCACTTAGGAGTTTGCCTGTGGTCATCTTGAGCATCCCAATAATATAGCCTATGGTGACCGCATCTGGGATAGCAACAGGCGTGCCCACGTTCAAAATTCTATGGCCACTCATCGAAAGATCATCTGTCAGTGGCCCTGCAAAAGATACATAGAACACCACTGTCACCTCGGTAACCGTAGTTCCGGCAACATCAAGGTAACTAGGGCCAGCCAGATGCATTTTCTATTAACGATGCTTTTCTTCTATTTCAAGAACAATCGAGCAATTCAGCAGGTTTACAGGATCTTCATTTGATTCCAAATTCTTGCCCTTAACTCCTGGAAGCCACCATCGCAATGTTTGCACCTTCGGAGAAGCGCTTAAGACAAGTTGCGCATCTCTGCGTACTTTTCGTACCCCACCGTAGCCATATGGAATAGCGTGCTGGACTCGTCTACCACCACATTGCCTGTGGTTTTGATCTGCTTGAGATTTGAGATGGACGTAAAAGCGCGGAATATTTAAAATGCTGGTGGAGAGGTTCCCCGGGTCTCGCCAACAATCCCATGAAACCCTGCCAAACATAGCAGCAATACTTCTCGGAAGCTGAAGGTCCCAACAGAAGTCGGTCAACTTAAAAATGGTCCTTCCTCTTGTGGAATCATAGGTAATGACAAGGGCCGATAAAATGTTCTGCAAGACCTTTCCAAAGGTGGACCTACTATAATATCCCTCGAGTATTACCACGGTGGTGGTTACTGTGGAGAAGAAGCGCAGATCGTACACATGCAACTCATCGTTGCCCACGGACGCGAACACGTTCTACCCCCAGGCGCATGGCTGATCTCCTACAAGCTATCACATTCCCATGTTTGCCGTCACTGCAGTCTCAATCATTCTTTTTTCCTAGGTCTAAGGCAGAAGTTTGGAGTGAGTGTATTGGCATATATAGCATAAGAAGGTGGCTAAGGGGGCAAGCTTTGTGCATACATGTATAATATTCGTATATTCTTGGTTAAGTCTTACGTTCAGCACATGACCACATAAATAATTTTGCACCCTGTATATTGTTTTACGACAATACGGTCATAAAAGTAACAGAAAGAGGAGAAATAAACAAGTTTCATGAAATTTAACAAATAATTTAGTTATCAAAGTTATAAAATGAAATTGCAAGGGGAACTTCAGTATCATAAATTGACTCCAAAAATAATCCAAAAAGAAGTTCTTTTCAATTAGAAAAGAATCAAATGTTCCGAATGAATTTCATATTCTCGAATATATTGGTATGTCAACAGTCCTGATGTATCAAAATGGCCTTGTCTAGAACTTCTTTGAATAATTCACAATTATATTCAATGAGCTGTTTATAATTCCAATGATTAATACAAACAAATGTTTCTTCTCAATAAACACAACATTAAATACGTCTGAAGACTGATGTTACAACAAGAACATAAGAAATAAGAATGACCAAAAATAATCCAGCTTCGCTTATATATCAGCATAAGGGGTGAAAACGCATTTTGCTGCTAATAGCTGTGTGACTTGCTGCAAATAACCGACACCGAAAAGAACCCACCTAACCTAACCCATCCAATGGGAAGAACTTAATTCTATCTAAAAACCAACCTGACCCCGCCATCCATGGAGAAATTACCCCAAAATTGTCAACAGGCTTTATTTTTAATATTATTATTAATGATTGTCAAAACCTACGTCAACATCTATTTATAGATTCTCCACGATCTACACTCTTAAAATCTTGAAATAGAACTTTATACTTGTGTACAAAAATTACCTATCTAATATCTTGATTATTGATGATCATTACAATTTATAATGATGAGCAAAAATTACACATAATGTAGATACATTCATGTACCTGGAGTTGCCTTGTATGACCACAAGGGCACGGTCAGCATCAGAGGAAGAACAATCACCAACCTTCGCTTCGCAGATGATATTGATGGTTTAGCAGGAGATGAAAAAGAACTGGTAGACACCTTTGCGAGAAGTACCTTCAGCATCAGCAGAATCTATACCACGTCTTTATAGATTTCAAAAAGGCTTTTGATAGGGTATGGCATGCAGACTTTTGGGCAATTATGAGGAAGTACAACATCGGCTTAAACCTGGTGCAGGTTGTTGAGCACCTCTATGACAAAGCCACCAGTGCTGTCCTCATCAATGGCAGCAGAGGAAATTGGTTTTGAACAACAGTTGGAGTCAGACAGGGATGTATACTGTCACCTGCACTCTTCAACATTTTCCTGGAAAGGATCATGGAGGATGCATTGCATGACCATAAGGGCACTGTCAGCATCGGAGGACGAACAATCACCAACCTTTGCTTCGCAGATGATGTTGATGGTTTAGAAGGAGATGAAAAAGAACTGGCTGACTTAGCTGAGCGCCTCGACACAACCTCCACAGCATACAATATAGAGATTAGCGCCGAAAAACCAAACTGATGTCAAACAACATCAATGGCATCAGTGCAGAAATAAAGATCAGTGGACAGAAGCTGGAAAGAGTCACAAGCTTCAAGTACTTGGGATCAATTATCACAGATGAAGGGTCCAAACTAGAACTACTTTGCAGGATTTCCCAGACAACAGCAGCAATAACAAGGTTGAGACCAATATGGAAAGATACCAACATTACTTTAACTTCCAAAATAAGGCTGATGCGCTTGATTGTCATATCCATCTTTCTGTATGCTTGTGAAACATGGACGCTCACATCAAATCTACAAAGAAGGATTCAAACCTTCGAAATGAGATGCTACCGCAAGATCTTGGCATCTCATACATTGCCCATGTAACCAACGAAGAAGTCCACAACAGGATCCAACGAGCCATCGGATCCTATGAAGACCTCTTGACCACTTAAAAAGGCGTCAACTGAAGTGGTACGGCCATGTCTCAAGCTCATCTGGACTGGCAAAAACAATCTTGCAAGGCACAGTCCGAGGGTGCAGAAGAAGAGGCAGACATGAAAGAGGTGGGAGACAACATTAAGGAGTGGACAGGCATGGGATTTGGAGATTCCTAAAGGGCAGTAGAGAACAGTGAAAGATGGAGAGAACTGGTTGTAAAGTCAACTGTGGTGCCCTAGCAACCTCTTGGGTTAAGGGATTGATGATGATGATGATGATGACGATGATGATTATGATGATGGTGATGATGGTGATAGGTACATTCATGTACCTAGAGTTACAAAAATATAGATATACATACAATTGTTATACATACAGTTATGAAGCCTGGTGAGGGGACTAATCTAAATGAGTACTACACTCTCACAACAAAAATAAATTACTTTGAACTCGATTTCTCTCCTCATTGGCTGGTTAAATTTTGTCTTTAAGATTACTAACATTTGTATGTTAAGTTTATTTTTCATACAGTGTTCATGCTAAAATCACGACCGTAATGATGATACCCATTAGTAGTACAGCCTTACAATAAATGAATATCAATGTAATCTATATTTTATCTTTAACTGACTTTGGTTCAGTTTTGCATTTCCTTTGTGAAGACGGATGTAAATGGCATGCTATTATACATACTAGCCTAAAAAAAATCACACAACGACGGAAGGGCTTGTGTGCGCTTATTTTCTATTAAGGTTCATTTTGACGTACGAAATTCGTCTGAGGCCTCGGTTGTACTGGCCAACGTGAAATGCATGCATTTCATATGAGGCTTCATTGATACTGGCCAAATTTGTACTGTATGCATTTCTGGTTAGACCCCAGTTGTTCTGACCAGAGTAAACTGTGTTGATTTCAGATGAGTTCTCATTTGTACTGGCCAAAGGTAGATTGCACGTATTTCATGTGAGACATCTGCTCCGCTTACCAATCAAGGTGATTACTCACACATGAACTCTGCTTGCAATAGCGACTGAAATGGCTGTAACTCCAAAGCTGCTCCTCCACCCACCCAGCAAAAATTTGATTTCGAGGGGCGGGACAATTATAACATCAATTGATGCGGATTTTATGACCATTGATTTGGAAAAATGTAACTGAGGCTATCTCAACTCGTTATGGTACTTTTATTTTGATATCAAAGAAAATGACTGCTTGTTATGTCTTAAATACCTGTCGCATAACTTTAAGCTAAACTTATTTTCTTTATGATACTTTGTGACAATTGATCTTACAATGGCTGCTGGTGACTATTAAAATCTTCGTAGACGCGAGCTATGTAATCAGTGATTGCTTCTGGTTAACACTGTTTCCCTGGATGTTACTTTTAAGTTGGATAGACTCATTCGCAGTCTTTGTTTCATATTAGTTATAATAACATCATGCTAGTTAGTTGGTTCTTTAGCTGAGTGTTGCTGCTGTTGTTGTTTGCTATTGGCTTTGGGTCTTTTCTTGTTTGTTCTTTGTTTAAAAATTATAAAATTTTAAGAATCTGATGAAAACCAGTTTGAATAATCTAAGGGCTAGTAAAATCAGTTGCCAAGACATCCGTGACAACATTAACAAGAAAACTGCAGAAATGTTTTGTGAAAAAGTATGTACCTTTATTCTTATAGCAATAAAACTTCAGCTTACATTTTTAATAGCGGGACCCCGAGTGGCCGAGTGGTCTAAAGCGCTCTTCGTTACGGATCACTGCCATCTCACCTCTGTCTGCGTGGGTTCGAGTCTAGGATTCGGCGAATGTGGATATGTGAGAAAGTTTGCCAGTAGCTTCTCGTGGGTCGGTGGTTCTTTCAGGGGATTTCCCGGTTTCTTCCTCCACCATTAATACTGGCCGCCATGTATAGCCTATCGTGTGCTGAAAAATGGCGTTAAGCCCCACAACAACAACAACAACAACAACAACAACATTTTTAATAGCAGTTTAGAATTAACTGAACTCTGCATGGTATGCCGTTTGTTTCAAAATACCACATTAAACTTATAGGCGTATGTTAGGCATAGATTGGGCATTTTAAATAGACGGAAAAGCAATAATAGAGACAAAGCACAGCCGATTTATATTGTGTGACGTCATGTGAATAGGTATAGGGACTGGCACCGTACTACGTCATAAAGACTGGTTTCAAAAATCGCACATTCGCGTTCTAGAAACTCTTCATTCGATCAGGTGAAAAGAATTGTATTATTCCATTTATATGTGAATCGCTTTTTTAGACTAAATATGATTCCATATTGGATTGTTAAAATTAAGTTTTTCTGCGAATTCAAACTTTTATGAAATATCCGTTTTGACCGTTACATCTTTATAGAGAACGAGTTGGATGTAACCCTTTTACACCAGTACTCTGTCGGTATCCCTGACTTCAGTTATATGTGAGACACTGGAGCATTGTAAACACAGCTATATTATGTCACCCTTCAAACGTTAAAACATACTTAGCGACCGCCAGCATGGATTTCTAACTCTCTCTATACGACACCTAGCAAAAGGTATGCTAGATTCCTCTAAGGCCTTTGATAGGGTACCCATTAACGAAGCTTCGTCGCTATGATGTAAAGAACAACACAGTTAGGATTTTCTATCCAACCGTACATCACATTTCCCAAGGGACAGCTTTGGGCCTCTCCTATTCAAGACACATGTCAGAGACCTTCTGGAACGTATATCTCCTACATTCAGACTCTTTGCGGACGACTGCCTCTTGTACGGAGTCATCCGTTCCACCGAGGATTGTATTATCATTCAGAAGGATCTTGATAATCTCCAGCAGTGGGAATCCACAAATGGCAGATGGTTTTCAATCCAGGTAAATGTGAGGTGTTAAGAATTACCAACAAGCGCAATTATACCATCTATGGACATACCATGCATATCTATTTACTGCCCGAGTCCCACATACAGAACGTGGCACCAACAACATCGAAGCAGTCTACAGACAATCAGCTAGGTTTGTCAAACACGACTGCAAATGAATTAGCAATGTAATGTCGATGCTCAAAAACCTGGGATGGGAAAGCCTGAAAACAAGAAGCAATAAGTCATAAAGGAATATTGTATCTGGGATCACGTAACACCCACTTGATAAAACAGGCCAGTCTTACCTTAAGGCCATTCATCTAGGAAATGAGGACAAAGTATGAAATACCGACAGCTCCAAATATCCTCGTCTCTTTACAGTAATAGTTTCGCCCCCAATTCTGTCACCAAGTGAAACATCCTTCCCAAACGCCTGATCGAGCAGTATGCCATTGAATTCTTCAAACTGGTCCTGGCCACATCAAAACTTAAACGTTTGGAGTAATTTTTTTACTGTGTATAAAGCGGTACTATAACCTCACATATGTCCCAACAGCAACTAAACTCATTTTTATATAGATATAGCACAGCGCCGTGACATGAGCTTGACGTTAGCTCTTGCTTAAATTTTTAATTCGATTGCACACTCTATACAATAAGGACTAGGAAAGACTATCTCCATCTTCGCTTTCGTACGGTACGGTCATATCGGCAGATAATTATGTTATGAAGATCTATATTGTGTGTTTGGCTTTCTTCCCTGATTATAAAATTGTAAGTGTCATTTTGTAAACAACATATTACATAGCTAAATTTTGTCAACGATTGTAGACTATATTTTAACGTAATTATTACTTGTAGGTAAACATGCTTACTTGGATCTGAGTTCAGGATATTGGTTCTCCCCTTGGAAGTTACTGGTCTATCTGATATTCTTGTGTTCTTTATTAAGGTTTGAGTGAAGGACCTAGTCTTGTTTACAGCTTAGAAAGTTCTTCAAATGAACTTTTGACCCTCATCCGGGTCCACTTGTAGTGTATTAGGTTTTTGTATTAAGGTTGTTTACGTCAAAATTATTCAT